>CANSZD010000523.1:0-280000 GCA_947648045.1 Beta corolliflora | reverse complement strand
TTGAACCGAACTTATTTTCTTTGAACCGAACTTATTTTTGCCGATAGAACTTATTTTTACTTATTTTTGCTGAACTGAACTTATTTTTACTGAACTGAACTTATTTTTGCTGAACTGAACTTATTTTTACTTATTTTTGCTGAAAATAAGTCCAAAAGAACAGGGCCCTAGTATGATAAGGGAATTAGGGAAATTAAATGTATACTATGTTAGATAAGTTGTTCCTCTATTAATTTGTAAAGCAAGTCATCCAATTTCGTTGGATTGTGTGTATATGTTCTATTAGGACATTTGTTTATATGGCATTATGGCAATAAGACGAATTAAGCCAACTCATTACTGTTTTTTGGGGATAATGGTTTTAATCATTGTATATTTGTATCTTACACGTGAGCACTGAACAGCTAGTAACTTCCTCTAATTGTGATTGTGAATGGATAATGAATGTTCTTGTGACAAAATTTTGCTCAAATGGGAAACATACTATAAGCTTTTATTTTACTTGCATGACTATTGATACTTTAAAACTGGATGGGCCTTTTCTTTTGTAGGCAAACTAGTTTAATAGTTTAATCAACTAGAATCAATAGAATTATCAATTACTATTGATGAATAATAATGGTCGTCTTTTTATTGCGGGTGGTGAGTAGGGTGGTTATTACTATATTATTGTTTCATTATTTTTAATAATGATGTAAGGTTGAGTGGTAGAGTGGGGGAATAAAATGAGTGGATCGATGCTTTAAATAAGTGTTACAACAAAATTGAGATGACCAAATATAAAAAGTGTGTAATTAAATTGAGAGAATGGATTATATGAACTTTATGCAATCCAGGGTGTCGAGACTCAAAGTTAACATATGTTTCGAGACCTAAGACATTTATGATTAAAAATACGGTTTTTTCACCAGATACCCCCGAGTTTTCAAAAAATTCAACTGGTACCCTTCATGTTTTCAAAATTCACCAGGTACCCCTTAGTTTCTTGGTAATACATCGACATGCCCCTAATGACTAACGGCGGTTAACGCCGTTAGCCTTAAACCTCATTAAACCTAATTAGGCCTAATTAATCCTACCCTACCCTAATTAGGCCTAATCTAACTTCTAACCCTACCCTAACCCTAACCCTTATTTTCAAACCCTAACCTTAACCCCACTACCACCCAACCACCAACCCCTCCCCCCCCCACCCCCACCGACCCCACCGCCCCCTCCTCCCCGTCGCGCCACCACACGACCCCATCCACCACCCCCGGCCCGAATCCCTCTCCTCCCCACCACCCCACGCGGTCCTAACTATCTCTCTCTCACCACCCCTTCGAACTCCCCTCCCCGCCGCAAAATCGCGAGCCCTCCCACTCCTTCGAACTCGGTCCGGCCCGGCGAGAGGGGGAACTCGGTCGATCCCGGAAAATTGCGAGAGGGAGATTCGATGAGGGGGGAACTCGGTTAGTCCGGCAAAATTGCGAGATGGGAGATCGATGAGGGGGGAACTCGATTAGTCCGGCAAAATTGCGAGAGGGGAGATCGAGAGGGGGAGGAACTCGGTCACTCGGATTTTTAGGTCGACAACAATGGCGGAGGTGGGTTGGGGCTGCGTGCATGGGGAGGGGGACTGCGGGAGGGGGAGCTACGTGCGGGGAGGGGGTTGCGTGCGGGGTAGGGGGCTGCGGGGAGGTGGAGGGGGTGGTGGGTCGTGCGGAGGAGGGTGGTGGTGCTTTGGGAGGGGGAGGCGGCGGGGGAGGGAGAGGGGGGTTGGGGGGGGTGGGTGGGGGGCTTGGGGTGGGGGAGGGGGAGGGGTGGTTAGGTTTAGGTTTAGGGTTTAGGGTTAGAGTTAGGGGTAAGGCTTAGGATTAGGGTTAGGATTAGAGGTTAATTATGGTTTAAAATAGAAAATTAGGGTTAATGACTAACGGCGGTTAACGCCGTTAGTCATTAAGGGTATTTGGGTGTATTTACATAAAACTTAGGGGTACCTGGTGAATTTTGAAAACATGGAGGGTTCCAGGTGAATTTTTTGAAAACTCGGGGCTATCTTGTGAAAAAACCGTTAAAAATATATATTATTTATGTCTCGTTATATGTTACTCATTTTGTTTTACTTTACTTGTTTTGATCTTTTTTGGATGGAAACCACATAATATAAAATCATCCACTATCCCTCATCAGATTATCAAATCTATATTTTCCCTCATTTTGATCTTGTGTGTGTAATTTACGAAGTAGTACTTGATCACTTGGCAAGGTCTATTAGCTTATTACCTTAAATCCTTGAGGTATTGGATTCAAATCTTGCCAAGTACTTCATTTGTTAGCTATCATGATAAAGGGGATTTGTTCATTTGTTAGCTGTCAGAGCTCTCAGCAATTTAGCAATATAATTATTCATATCATTTGTTTGTGTTAAGCATAATTATATACCATCAGTGAAACAATAAAGAAGATCCTAAGATTTGAACATACAACTAGTATTTTGGCTTGGGGGATTCTCCGGGTCAGTTACAATTATCAAATATAGTATTATACATTAATTTTATAATTTATTTTATTAGCTTTTCGTAATATTTTGTCTAGTGCGAAATTGAAAAATGGACATTATGGCATAATGAGTTGTTTTAAAAAACTTCTAAGGAGTTGGGGATAAAAATAAAAATTTCAATGGAATTAAGGTAAAAGAATTTTATTACTTGATAAAAGTGTTAGAGATCAAAAAAGTTTATCTATGTCTTTATATTTACATATAATTATAAGACTTTATCATGTTTTACTTTGAAACATTAAGCATTAAAATTATAATAAATTAGTAGTTAAACACTCACATTTCATTTCAAAGTTATTGTGTTCGAATCCTAGTAACTACACATTGTTAATATATTTTTGATGAGATTATAAACATGTGTATTAGAAACTTGAGAAGAGTGCCACGAGGCACCGTTCCTTTGATGGGAACGCCTTTTAATATATTTGTATAGATAAGTATCAATTTAAACCCAAACTCCTCAACGCAAAATGTCATCTCATAATCTACATAAGTGATGGCATTAATGCACCCTATGTCCCTATAGTTCTGCTACTTAGTTATTCGAGTTTTACGGAAGCGAGAAATTTGAGGGTCTATTTCAAGTGTGTATATGTATCACAAATTTACAACGCTCTTAGATAAACTTACCCTTTTGTTAAATATAAAAGAACTACAAGAGGGGGGGTGAATTGTAGTGTGGAACTTATTGCCAAATAATGCATAATTAAAACATAAGCAATAAGGAACTCAAAGTGCAAGAGAGATTTTTACGTGGAAACTTCTTGTCTCAATACAAGAAGAAAAACCACGACTCCTCAGGATTTAAACTCTTCACTATAATAGGGAACCTCCTCTGTTACAACCTATTACATGCGCAAGTTCCACTCAAATTAAAACTCCAACTCTCTCAAAAGTTCACTAGGAACTTTAGCTCTCTAGACTTAACTCTAAGTCCCTTAAGAGTTCCCACAACTCTTTACAACAGGTTTACTCAAACCCTTTACCCCTGGATAGACTTCACCCCAAGTCTACGCATAAACAATAAGAACTTATCCAAGTTCCTCGAACTTGATACAAAAATTCACTCAAACCCTTTACCAAGTTCTAATTACAAGAGTTCACTCAAACCCTTTAACCCCAAACTCAAATACATACGCTTGATAATTTGGATTAACTCTAGTATATAGAAATTGAATAACTGTAAAGGAACATGGCACTCATAGGAACTTGGAACTCGACTCAAAACAAGGAATATAAAATATAATTCTTTTGTAACGCTATTCCTTAAGTCAGACCTTATGGAATGACATGAGTCAGACACTATGGAAAGACACCAGTCAGACAACTTAAAAAGAATACATAAGCCTCTATTTATAGTACGTTCAAAACTTGAGCACCACTTCCACTTATTTCTCCACTAACCCATGATCAGTTAGTTGGGAGAAACTTGGGGAAGAAGCAGTCAACTTCTTGGGCACAACTTATGTCACGTTTACAGTAAAGCAGTTAGAGTAAAAATAGGAAACAAAAAGAAAATAAATACTTGGAGAAAAAGCTACGTTTTATCAAAATATAATCCAAGAGATATTTTTCTAAAACTCACTTTTTATTTATTTTCTTATGCAAAAATATTTTACTGAAAACTTTTTTCACAAACCTGACATAAGTACATGAGTTCATGTTCGTACAGGAACTCGCGTCTACAAGTTCCTGCACTCAAAAACTCATTGAACGTAATATAAATCTAGCTTTTATTTTCCAAAAACTGATAAGATAGAATTAAATAAATTAAAATCAGAATCCTAAATTAAAACTGATTTTATTTAAAACTTATCTTTTTTTATTTAAAAACTAAATCTTATCCTAAAACAACTAATGCATATTATCTAAAAATAATTAATCAAGTAGAGATTTATTAAGAACCAAACTCTAAATAAATCCTACAGATTAATTAAGATAATAATATGCAACAACTTACTGACTCTTAAATACTTTTGACTCTAAGTTCCACGAGTTCCTTTTGGCACATTGTTCCTTTACCGTTCACGTTTCCACATACTTACATGAATCCTAGAAAATAAACTCATACTTCCTGTCTTCATGCTCCATGCTGTTCCAACTCAGGAACCGCATGTTGATAGCTCCACCTCTGGAACTTCGATGTGCTAGTTCCTTTAAGGAACTTCGCACCAATAGTTCCTGCTCAGGAACTGCTTGTTTCAACTATGAAACTTCAGGAACTGCTCCAACTCAGGAACTACTCCGACTCAGGAACTGCATATTCAATGTTCCTCTTAGGATATACCTAGGAACTGCTCTGTTTGTGTTCCTTCTAGGAACTCTTCTAGGATCTTTGTTTGTGCTTGCTTCTATAACATTTTTCTTGAACTCTTCATGCTTGGTTCCATCTTAGGAACTTACATAAAATCTAGCAGCACATCTGTATAATCAAACTTCTTCCCTCTTTGGATTTCTTCCTCAGGAACTTCACTTATTGGATTTCTTCTAGGAACTCTTCATGATGTGATATATTTAACCTTTCATGACTTGTTCTATGGTAACGTAATATGCACATCTCAAACACACATGTTAGTTAGATAATCATCATTTGTTTACAATCATCAAAACACTACATGCCTCAACAATATTCCCCCTTTTTGATTATGACAAACAAATGATGCTTATCACAAATTAAATAATAAACGATGTACATTAATTCCCCTTAACAAACAAGTCATGCACGTATATGAAGGAAATATCAATATATGATAAACACATCATACAAAGAACTTTCATCATTTAAGGATTTAGACTTAACTATGCTTGACTATATGCATCATACATATTCTTCCCCCTTTTGTCATTATTGAAAAGAATCATCTTACACACATTTTGTTTTAGGTAAATCATATATACATATTGTTATATGCTACACTTACCACCATAAAGGTTAAACACCTGTTAGTCCTAAAAGCCTCAAGAATCTCAATTTTCAAACTTAGGATCATGTACTACACAAATTTCCAACTCACAATCCAAAGACCCAACTTCAAAACCATCGAAGGAACTTGACAAATAATTAAATAAAAGTCAAGAAAAAAAATTAGATTTGAAAGTCAAGGATAGATTAAGAGATAGGACATTGTAATATCCGGCTCAAAGAATATGAAAGAAGTTTATGGAATAATTTGAGTAGAGGGAACTTGAGAGATATTGTGTGCTCTATGGTTTAGACTTTTAATAAGAGGTTCTCAACAATAATTAGAGTTGATTACTTCACTTTACACTTTTGAAATCTCTGCCAAACCCCACACACACCTTGATATGTATCAATTAAGTTCACTTTTACTCAACCAACCAACCATGAGGAACTCATTGCCCGAAGAAACTTGAACAATTTAATTATCTTTTTACTCACACATACGTGAAATCCACCACCAATAATGAAAACATATATATCGATTCCTTCCTTATTCCCCCTGAGTTTCTTACCATTCCTTCATCATTAAGAACTTATATGAGTAGTTCCATCTAATGATATATCCTTCTGAGCATCACTTGATAAAACATAAAATACTTGCTTCTCACTTTTTCCATAACTTCCCCCCTCAAAATGTATTTACCATTTATCACTCTTTATGCATCATTGAACCATAAAAAGTCATGAATTTTAATTTGGAGCACATGGGAATTAGGAGATTTAAAGTGACGGGATATGAATGGAATGATGAATTAATCAATCAAAGGGTATTTGAAGAAATGTGGTGTGGACCGATGATAGTTGGCTAAGAATAGGTTTGTTCCCTCTAAAGGTTAAATGAAATATATTATATGAGAATTTACTTGTCTTGTTCCATCAAGGTTTCTTTCATTGTACCTTTGGCAACTTAGGACTTTCATGTTTGACAAAGATCCACGGTTCTATTATGAGACATCTAATACTCTTAGGCAAGTGAGTATGCCTTTATGATACAAAAATTAAGTGTAACCTATTTACGCTAGTGTGCATATAATCACTTCAATTTTAATATGTGTAAGAGCCCAATTCGACAACACTTTTGGAAAAGAACATGTTTATACTCAAATCATACTTCATTAAGTCTTGTTCCTCTAAACGAGTCCATGATTAGGTGAAATTATAAATAATATATATTCACACAATTTAAAGCAAGACTTATAAAAGTTATGCATTCAAATTAATAACTTAACGATGTAATTTATTAATTGTGATACAATGTGAATAGGAACATCATAACTTAAGTCACATTTCACCATGAATATAAAATTACCTCAAGTCTTGGATTGATTTTGATGACTTACTTTTGAGTTTTTGAACTTGCTAGTTCCATCATTTTGATGTCTTCACATCTTATGGAAACTTTCATACCAACTCGACTCATACTCATCCTTCTTCAAAAGTTCCTTGACATATTTTTGTCCTTTCATCGTTATATTCCAAAAGAGTAGTTGTGTTCCCTTGTCATTCTCACGCACACATTTGCTTATAAGGTTAGCAAAAACCCTTGCATAAAATAGTTAGTTGTACCAAAAATATTATCGATATAACAATGTACAACTACTAAGTCAATTCCTCTTGAAAACATAAATTATTGTTAATTTTGAAATCATTTTTCAAGAAGAAACTTGATGTTGTTCCTCATAGATTTTCCAGCAATAAAATTTATTTTGAACGCTCTAAAAATCTATTTAGAATAAACTAAATTCCATGTACGCAACGGAAAAAAAAACAATATACAATTATCTTATGACCTAGCTACATGAATAAAAGTTTCCTCAAAGTCAATACCTTTGTTTAGTTGTTCCTCTTAACAACTAATCGTATAGAGTTCCTTTGTGTTCCAATCGGCTGAGTTCCATCATCGAAACTCAGATCCATCAAATATAATCTCTGGGACTCTCCTTTTAATTTTAGGAACTTGTTTCTAATGAGTTTGTTCCTTTGACGGAAGAACATGAACTTGTTCCTTCATTTTGGGTTGTCATAAACTAAGAAATATAATCTGCAAAACAAACCCAAAAAGAAATACTTTGTGCATTTTAATGTTAGTAGGTTAGTCAAAAGAGATACTATAATTAAAACATAAAATTGAAATAAACATAAAGTTTCTCAAAAAAATATAATCTCATGTGAAAAGGAACTTCTGCTTTGTTCCTTTGAATTGAGATCAATCTCAAAAGACTTAGGAACTCGTTCCAAATTTTGGATTGTTCCTGCACCATTTGTTCATTTCAGTGTTCTTGGAACACCATTAATTCCTCCAAATCAAAGTTTGAGTTCTTTGATCCGAAACTAATATTTATGCATTTGATATTTTAGTTACCTCAATTATCAAACCTACAAAATAAACATTAATAACCTGCACAACATATAAAGAGAAGATAATATATATAAACTTGTAAAATAACTTCTCTTTTCCAACCAAAACAAATCTATATAACTATCTCTACTTAGTAAAAATCAACATGCATACATATAATAAATATTCAATAAACTCGATATGCATGGAAAAACACTTCTTTGGCAAATAAATGAAATAGTCATATATTCCACTGCCTAAAGAATAAAGTTTCCTATTGTAGGGAAACCAAGTTCCAAGAGTGACAATATACATTGTTCCAATACGAATAGTTCCTTGAACCATTTCTAGTATACTGATTCTTTAATATTTACAAAAATTGGAAATATTAATTTTGTCTTTAGAAAACAGTTTTAAAGTTATCCAAAATTGCTATAAAAATCAAAGCCAAATAAAACAATTTTACTAGAAATACTCTAAGGAACAAGTTTCAATTTAATATATGCGTATAAAGAATATCTCAAGGAAGAGATACTTACATCAAAGAGGTGGTTGATAATCCTTGAGTGACTTTAAATTGATGATAAAAATTCAGCTTCCACTTGTTCCTTTAAATGACGTAGGGTGGAGTTTCTTTCTCGTACGAGTTCCTTCTTCTTGCGGGAATTTCACTCGGCGGGGTTGCACGCTTATCACCGAGTTCCGGCTCGATACCAATTGTTAACTATGAAGGGACTACAAGAGGGGGTGTGAATTGTAGTGTGGAACTTATTGCCAAATAATGCGGGAATTAAAACATAAGCAATAAGGAACTCAAATTGCAAGAGAGATTTTTATGTGGAAAATTCTTGTCTCAATACAAGAAGAAAAACCACGACCTCCTCAGGATTTAAACTCTTCACTATAATAGGGAACCTCCTCTGTTACAACCTATTACATGCGCAAGTTCCACTCAAAACTCCAACTCTCTTAAAAGTTCCACTAGGAACTTTAGCTCTCTAGACATAACTCTAAGTCCCTTAAGAGTTCCCACAACTCTTTACAACAGGTTTACTCAAACCCTTTACCCCTGGATAGACTTCACCCCAAGTCTACGCATAAACAATAAGAACTTATCCAAGTTCCTCGAACTTGATTCAAGAATTCACTCAAACCCTTTACCAAGTTCCCATTACAAGAGTTCACTCAAACCCTTTAACCCCAAACTCAAATACATACGCTTGATAATTTGGATTAACTCTAGTATATAGAAACTGAATAACTATAAAGGAACATGGCACTCATAGGAACTTGGAACTCGACTCAAAACAAGGAATATAAAATATAATTCTTTTGTAACGCTATTCCTTAAGCCAAACCTTATGGAATGACGTAAGTCAGACACTATGGAAAGACGCCAGTCAGACAACTTAAAAAGAATACATAAGCCTCTATTTATAGTAAGTTCAAAACTTGAGCACCACTTCCACTTATTTCTCCACTAACCCATGATCAGTTAGTTGGGAGAAACTTGGGGAAGAAACAGTCAACTTCTTGGGCACAACTTATGTCACGTTCACAGTAAAGCAGTTAGAGTAAAAATAGAAAACAAAAAGAAAATACATACTTGGAGAAAAAGCTACGTTTTATCAAAATATAATCTCCAAGAGATATTTTTCCAAAACTCACTTTTTATTTATTTTCTTATGCAAAAATATTTTACTGAAAACTTTTTTCATAAACCTGACATAAGTACATGAGTTCCTGTTCGTACAGGAACTCGCGTCTACAAGTTCCTGCACTCAAAAACTCATTGAACGTAATATAAATCTAGCTTTTATTTTCCAAAAACTGATAAGATAGAATTAAATAAATTAAAATCAGAATCCTAAATTAAAACTGATTTTATTTAAAACATATCTTTTTTTATTTAAAAACTAAATCTTATCCTAAAACAACTAATGCATATTATCTAAAAATAATTAATCAAGTAGAGATTTATTAAGAACCAAACTCTAAATAAATCCTACAGATTAAGATAATAATATGCAACAACTTACTGACTCTTAAATACTTTTGACTCTAAGTTCCACGAGTTCCTTTTGGCACCTTGTTCCTTTACCGTTCACGTTTCCACATACTTACATGAATCCTAGAAAATAAACTCATACTTCCTGTCTTCATGCTCCATGCTGCTCCAACTCAGGAACCGCATGTTGATAGCTCCACATCTGGAACTTCGACGTGCTAGTTCCTTTAAGGAACTTCACACCTATAGTTCCTACTCAGGAACTACTTGTTTCAAGTTTCAACTATGAAACTTCAGAAACTGCTCCCACTCAGGAACTGCTTCCACTCAGGAACTGCTCCGACTCAGGAACTGCATATTCAATGTTCCTCTTAGGATATACCTAGGAACTGCTCTGTTTGTGTTCCTTCTAGGAACTCTTCTAGGAACTTTGTTTGTGCTTGCTTCTATAACATTTTTCTTGAACTCTTCATGCTTGGTTCCATCTTAGGAACTTACATAAAATCTAGTGTATAATCAAACTTCTTCTCTCTTTGGATTTCTTCCTCAGGAACTTCACTTATTGGATTTCTTTTAGGAACTCTTCATGATGTGATATATTTAACCTTTTATGACTTGTTCTATGGTAACGTAATATGCACATCTCAAACACACATGTTAGTTAGATTATCATCATTTGTTTACAATCATCAAAACACTACATGCCTCAACACCTTTAGATTTTCTAGATGTTGTGTTAAGTTGAATCCAATAGTACCAGACTACCACTTAAGGGGCCGAATCTCACTTTTGAACAAACTTAAGGGAGTTAATCACCAATTTTGCAATTATTAATCTAAACTTACATGCTAGCCTTTAATTTTCAATAAGATATTGCTTGGAACCGTCCAATGTATACTAATTAAATCTATCTTATAAACTTTGAGTCTTTGACCACCTTTAACTTTGATTGTATTATTTAGAGGGTTGGTCACTTGATCATGATGTATGATATTACAATACTTAAAAATTCTCTTTATTGCTTATTGGTATACTTTGTTATATTTTCTATTTCATAATTATTGTCAATTCAAAATAAAACGCGTGTTATTAGTAAATATGTAAAACACAACTCATACGGAATTGAGTCTGTCGTGACCAATGCGCATCTAGGGCCAACAATTGTCCTCAACAACCAACACAAGTTCTTTCGGCACATTTTTCGCTTAACTTCGGAGTATCGTAGGAAATGGGCTCCCTAAAAGAAAGATGCATCTTGTTAGATGGTCGGAGGGTTGCTCTGATACCATTTGTAACACTCGAATCATATAGAGTTGAGTCTATCGTCACCAATGCGTATCTAGGGTCAACAATTGTCCTCAATAACACACACAACATGCTTAACTTTGGATTATCTTAGAAAATGAGCTCCCTAAAATAGAGATGCATCTTGTTGGAATGAGTAGCCTGCTAAATCCCTTTAAATCAATCATGAAGGAATTACAAACCATGTTGACGGCATCAGAGCTTCCAATACCTTCATGTTGATAGTCTTGAACTTCAAGCAATGAGAACAATTTCCCATACCAACAAACAAATAAGGCCCCGTTCTTTTGGACGGAGAGAAACTGAACTGAATTGAATTGAATTGAACCGGGCGAGAGAAACCAAATACAGAGAGTAACGGCGGGCGAGAGAACGAAATACGAGAGTGCGGGCCGGGCCGGAATTGAAAATAAGTCCAAAAGAACAGTGCCTAAATCAGACTCACAACTCTCATAGGGGGAAAAAAGACCTCCACAACAAAGAAGAATAAACTTCCCATAGCAGGACACGAGAAACTCCCATAAAAATAGACTGACTTATTCAACAAAACAAAAGGACAAACTAGAAACTGAAAACAAGAGAGGAAAAAGGGCTTACCGTGGATGAAATCATCTATGACGGTCTCTAATTGATGAAGAAGGGAAAGAGGAGAAGAGGGGGACGACTAGAGATAAACTAGATTTTTTTTAATGAAAATCCTTAAGAAAAGATGAGGTAATAATACATAATTTTTTTATTAGTAAGAAGAAGTGTCATATTAGATCGAAACCACTAAAAAATTAATACGACTTAGGGCTTGTTATCTTCGACATAAAACAACTGAACTGAACTGAACTGAATTGAACTGAATTAAATTATAAGTAATAGTAATGATGATAAATTAGGAATTGAAGTGAACTGAACTGAATTGAACTGAACTGAACTGAACTGACCCTTAACTTGGCAAATACTACCTGATAATGCATAAACAAAGGAGAGTAATAATATTCAATCACAACAAAAAAGAAACATGTAAGCAAGATTTGAGATCAAATTCCGTTCATATCGAACCAAAAAAAGAAAAGAAAGATCAACCACCAATCATTAGCACAAGGAGGGGTAATCATGGGAGTGAACAACACCAGAACAAAACCCATTTTTGCGTGAACTAAACTTTTCCTCTTTTCTGTTTTCTCCACCAACAGTCAACATTTTCCAACTTGACTTTAAAATTTTAAAACCAAAAATTGCGTCAACAGCCAATTGGGTCTTGCATAGTTGCATCAACCAAAGAGTAAAGACCCACCTCCATTTCCAGCTAATTACCTCTTTTAAGCTTAATTTCTTCAAGTCACTCTCTTTCTTTTAATCTATCTTCTTATATTTCTATTATGATTCCCTTTGTATTTTGACTCTTCAAACAACAAAGCTTTAATCTTGTATTTCCCTCCTTCTCTCTCCCCCCCAGGTCAGCCGCCTCTTTACAGGTTTGCTTCTATCACCCTTTCTTTACTTCTTTACTGGATTTTATTGTATTAGTTGTATATCAAGATTGAAACTTTATTAGGTTATACAAAATTCCAAATAAAAGATTTTAGAGCTAAATGTTTGTTCTTTAATGTTATTGGGGGGTATGGGAGTTTTTCACATGGGGGTTGTCTGAGGATTTAATTTGAGCATATGGGTGTTGGATTTTTTGGGATTTTGTACATGGGTTTGTCTCAGAAATTAATTTGGAGCATCTGGGTGTTAGAAATTTAAGTTCTTTTACATAGAATATGATGAATGATGCTAGTGTTTTTGGTGAGTTCTCATAATTTTTATGGGTTTGTATTGTTGGATGATCATGGTTTTGTGGTTCTGCTCAATTATGAGATAAGAGTATGGGACTTCAAATTTTGCTGTATTTCCTTAATTGGGTGTTTTCTTTCTGTCTTTTTGAGATTTTAGTTCTGTTAGGTAATTAAATCTGGTTCTTATAGTTGCAGTTATTGCTGATAAATTTTCAGTTTGATAATGTTTTCTATTGTCTAAGCTTACATGGCATTGGTTGGGTCATAAGCTGGGCTGATTGATCTATAGGGCCGGGATATGTGGGGCGTAGGCATCTAGCTTGCAGGTGATTATGAGGCATTATTGAGTTGGGTGTTTAGTGTTTTCTATAATAAGGTGGTTGATATATGCTATTTTCAGTCTGGCTTCTTAGTGTACATGTTTAGTAAGTAGGTAACACCTTAGATTATATATGTTGTGACACAATTATAGATTGTTTTACATGTGATTCTGCTAACTTTTGAGCTATTATTGTTTGCTTTAGTTTATTTTTTAAGTTCCCCTCAATTATTCTGAGTCTTGACCTTCTGAGTATAATTTGTCTCAGTCTGATTCCTGCGAGCCTGCGACAGACAACTCAGACTCTGGGTGAGAGCCAGCCATCGCCCTTCAATCTTCATCAATTATCTTTGGGGATTGCTACGTATCAGCGCAACAACCTATAGATATTGGCTTTTGAGATTTTCACTGACTAAGGGGGCGATTGTCCTCTAGCACGGGAACTATTGTTCAATATCAGCACTAGCTGTCCTGCTATACCTCCTTAGATCCTACCAGTAGTTGTTTCCATGTTGAGGCGGCAGTTGTTTCTTTGATTTAAAATTGCAAGTGTACAGGAGGTTTTCAGGAATATCATGGTTTGTAAAATAATACTCTTGGTAACTTAGAATGAGCATATGAACAAACGATCAATAATTGGTTTCATTCACCAAGGATGGGTAGCCTCTATACAGCACTACATATTCTGATATGCATCATAAGCTTGTTGCTTTGTCTTCAATGTCCCCAAGTCTTCGCCATTGATGTATTTTCTGAAGGGGGAAGAAAACTTCTTCAGGGTGGAATTAAAGTAGAAGCCGATGAAAAAAACACATTCCCAACAATTCATGCAAAAAAGGACCAAAATGGTCACCAATTTTCGTTTTCTGCAAAGGTCGTGGCCATGGTTGCACCTGGAGTTCTCATTCTGGGCTGTGCTTTACTTTGGCCCTGTTGCCAACCTAAGAAGAAGGAGTTTCACTCTGCTGATTCCCAGAGGGATTTAACTGCAAGTAAGTGATGGTTTAGTTATTTGTGATTTGAAAGTTTTGATCATTGGTTATCAGTCAAATCCCCTTGGGTTTTCTTCTATCTAGTGGATTTATCAGTGACTGATTCTGAGTTCTTATCATGTGAAATATTTTACATGAAAGTTTTCATTTTTGCTTGTACATGTCATGTGTTGATTCAAATCTTTCTATATTTTGGCCCTGTCCACTTCAAGTAAAGAAATATGATAGTATTCAGTAAAAACAGTTTCAATCAGCAAGAAGCAGTTAAAATCAGTAAATTGCATAAAAGAAATGCACTAATATCATCAGTTTTAATCAGTAAAAATCAGTATTAAGCACTTAAAATAGTTTATTCCAATCAAAAAAGTTGAACAGATTATTGTTAACTGCTAATCAAATGCAGAAACTTTAAGTTCATAAGACGGTTGACTGTTCCTAATTTTGCAGTGGATCTGTCTTCCTCCTTTGAGGGAAGTTCAAATCTGGAAAAGGTTGCTGCTAGTCCATGGCGACATGCAATGCCGAGTGCGTCTCCCTCACGCTTCCCGCCATCCAGTCCAAATCCATCGCGACACCCTCCACCTAGTCCTCGATATGCAATGTCCCCAAGGCTCGATAGGTTCGGGTCGGTTCATCTTAATTTTAGTCAGATTGCAAAGGCTACACATAGTTTCTCATCATCCTTTAAGATAGGTGAAGGTGGTTTTGGAACCGTGTACAAAGCCCAACTACCTAGTGGACAGTGGATTGCTGTTAAGCGAGCCAAAAAGGTATACAATTGTCACTCATTCATCTGTGCAAGGGAATATTATATATTAAATGTCTATATTTACCATGGCAAATTATCTTGTTCTTCAGGTTCACTTCCAAAAATGGAGGATTTTAATTTAGAAACTTTTAGTACTGAAACTTGAATATACTTCTGCGCACTCTAACAAAAATATAGACATATAGTGATGATATGTCAAGGAACTTAGATATGTGTATCATACTTGCAAAATCTTTTCATCTCAAACTGATTTGTCTTTATTTGACTTATTTTAGGTTAGAAGTCATCTTTGACCACTATTCCAGTCAATCTTTGACCAATAATCTAGTCCATATCATTGATTTAGGAATTCCAGCATAAGAACCATGAGAACATGTCTGATATAAAGATGACATTAAGTGACCTCCAAAGATCAAGCTAGGTTATTAAAGTTGATGCATATGATTTTTTGGCTTATGTATGAACTTTGACGCTCGTCTTATTTTTTAAAGGAACAATTTGTTGTACTTGTGAGGAAATCATTTCTTTCTTAGATTATCTCTTGTCATGCCTTGCAAGGAATGTTCACATCGATGAATGCAATCATTCTATTTGTTAATATATTATTTATCTTTTTCTATCTGTATTTTAGTTTTTCTTCTATTTATTTTTGCAATGAGTCAGATGCTAAGAGTTGCATTGTACTTTTGATAGCTTTTGTAAGCTACTTGTTTGTTCTCCATTTTTCTGTTGAATGGAGTTTACTATTTATGCTATAAATTCCTTATCTCTTATGTATTACTTCTTCTGTTTCTTCTTAATTGCAAGACTTTGATTTGCATGCTCTCTAATGCATAACTTTGACCATTAGTATGTTTAGTTATCTACAAGTAAAAAATTGATGTTCTGAAAATATACCTTCATATAAATCCTACAACATCGTACATACTAGTAATTGTTTGTATATATATATTGATAGTTAAGTACAATCAAGGTTAGTATGTAAATAGTGTAGAAGTCAAAGTGTTGCAATTACATAAGCAAGAAATAATAAAGTAGCAGGCGGTTATTGTGCATTGGACATCCAAAGTGAGGGTCAACTGAAAATAGCCTTTTTGTTATCATAGGGGAAACAGACATTTAATCATACTATTCCTATTTTAATTGCAGGCATTTGCTTGTAAACATATGGCTTGTTGCACTAACGTTTTAGTTTGGCTTTTGTCATCCAGTGTAAATATCTTAATTTATAAAGTTCGCTTATTTGCAACTTTATGTAGAAGAAACTCTCACTTTTAATTTGAGATTCAAGGCTAACTTGCACTTCCTAGCCATGGGATCTCCCCTGGATTGTTCTTGTTATGAAGAGAGTCATAATTAGTGTGTTATTCTGGTCATGGCAATAAGCTTTTCATTTCTTAATTGTATTCCTGGTACTCTGGTAGTGGATAGAACCTCAAATATATCTCATGAATTTACATGTGCTTTGCCACAGGAACACTTTGATTCTACTGAATTCAACAGTGAAGTCGAGATCCTATCAAAAATTGAGCACCGCAACCTTGTGAGGCTGCTCGGATTTGTTGACAAGGGAAATGAACGGCTTATAGTTACAGAATATGTTTCGAATGGAACTCTTAGAGAACATCTGGATGGTAAGACCTAGTCAGCTATATGATTCTTGCTCCAATATTCAAGGATGATACTTTGGTGATCATACTAACTATGATCTTGGGAATTTAGCGGGTCAGGTTGATTGAGGACCCACTTTTTAAATTCTAAAATCATTTAGATCATTGGATTTCCCATGGTCATAGTTAGTATACCTAAGAATTTTTTATGAAGAACTCATGTTTTGTATGTCAAATTTGACAGGTCAGAGGGATAAAATTCTTGATTTTAAGCAGCGCCTTGAGATTGCAATAGATATTGCACATGGCTTAACATATCTTCATCTTTATTCTGGTAAACAGAAACATTTATTTCATAAATTATAAGTCCTGTTTTGCTCCCATTTGCTCTAAAGTTTCGCTCTTTAGCTGAAATATAGTGCATCATATAGGCTCACAGAGAACCAAAAACAGCCATCAACTTAGACAATCGTCTGGAATTGTTGGAACCTTTCAAGTTCTTCTTGGAAGATTTCCGAATCATTATTTGCATCTTGTTCCTTGTGACTATAGAGATGAAAGCACAATTTACACATTTGATGTATGAATTTTGATTGGAGTGAATATGCTTTCAGTTAACTAGGTCTTCAATATAACTTACATAATTGATCTGTTCAAGATGCTTATTGATCATACAGGCCCTAAGAAGCTGAACTATATGCGAAGGATATGACTTAAAATATGTCTTTACTACCTGTTTTGAGCAAGTTTTAAGAATAATTTTATCTCAGATTGTTTAAAACTTGATTTTTGGGATTGAATAGCTATATTCCTCCATCTGGAATTATTTTTTCACACTGTTTGATAGTCCCAACCTATTATTAACATGGTCAGCAATATACCCTTTTTCATTGTTGTGTCCCCAGCGCTCTACGTCGCTCTCATTCAGTGGGGCTCCATGAGAAATTCAACCATGATCTATTATTGTTTTTAGGAAACTGAAAACCATTCCTGGATACTCGCAGAGTAGTAGACTAGTAGCGTAACAATTGTTTCTGGATGACAGGAGTATTATTCTAGTTTGTCAAAATGTGATCTTGGACATGTATGTAAGAATCAGTGTGTCCTGCATCTTCTTTTTTTCTATTTATTGAGAAGACAGTGTGCCCTGCATCTTATGGTTGCATGATGACATTTATGTACAATTGTCATGTTAAATTTGCTTTGATTCCTCTGTTTCTTATAGTATCCTCATTTTTTTGCTGTAGAAAAACAAATAATTCATCGAGATGTGAAGTCATCCAACATTCTTTTGAGTGAGCATTTGAAGGCCAAAGTCGCCGATTTTGGATTCGCAAGAGTTGGTCCAACTGATGGCGACCAAACTCATATATCGACCAAGGTCAAAGGGACTGTTGGATATCTTGATCCAGAGTACATGAAGACCTATCAACTCACCCCTAAAAGTGATGTTTATTCTTTTGGTATTTTGCTTATGGAAATTTTGACTGGACGGCGTCCTGTCGAACCCAAAAGACCTATTGAAGAGAGGGTAACCATCAGATGGGTAAGCTTCTTATTTTCTAGTGTCAGGCTTCTTTGGTTCTATAAAGTCCAAATGACGCAAGATTCGAACTTTCCACTGCATTATATGGGTTGAGATCTATTGATAGACCCCCCACCCCCTCAAACCTTCTGTTCTTACTTCTTCAAGTCTAGCATCTTCCTCACCTTTTTCTGGATCGACATGAAGGAGGCGAGGGGGGAGGGGGAGGAAAACTATTACTTAATCTCCAAAATATGTGAATAATGCCATCTCAACCTCTAAAAATCCAACACCTATATCTTACCCTAGAGACCATATTGCATGTTCTTTTTGTCATACTTCATACTTGTATGTCTTTTTGTATGTTAACGTAGAGTCATCATAAAATGAACATGCAGATATAATAAAAATCATCATTATATTCAAGTGTAATGAAAAGTGCATGCAAGTACATTGTTTAAAAAAAGAACATACAGGTGCAACGAAAAGAGTATGCAACTGGGCATCATTCTCGCGTGTGTAGGATCTAACTTGCACTTAAATCCCCTCTTAAAAAAGATAACATAAAATGCATTTGCCACAACAGCACAAATGCTTCTTCAATGTAATATGATACTTTTTTGAGTGCGCCGCTAACACCATGTAAAAAAAAACATTTTGCAGGCTATCTATAGCTACAATGAAGGTGATGTGCTGAGGCTGGTTGATCCGTTAATGAACGAACCAGTTGATGTAGAAATTCTCAAGAAGATCTTTTGTTTGGCATTTCAATGTGCTGCACCTGGAAGAGGTGATCGACCGGACATGAAAATGGTTGGGGAACAGTTGTGGACGATAAGGATGGAGTATCAAAGGGGGAGGCGGTAGTAGATGATGAGGAATTTTAATACTTGCCTACTTCAATTGGCAGTGGTGCATTTCCTCTTCTCGCACTGTTTGTTTCTTGGTGAAAAATAGAGCTTAATCTGTGTGCTTCTGACTTCTTAGCTCTTTGAGGAGATGCTTGTGGTTCATAAATCATAATGCCATTCATTGGGATAGTGTAAATGGAAATTCGCTGCTTCATTAGAGTAATCTAGTATAGTAGCTCAGAAAATATGTAATTTTTGGATTTCCAGGTGTGTAACTAAGCTACTCATATTTTTGTTTTTGTTGATGATCATATATATATGTATCAAAATGGGAGATTTGGGAATTTGAAGCCATTTGTAATTCCATGTGCATAAGAATTTTTGCGTTATTTTGGTTCTCATTTTATATGAAACAAAGTGTAAGTATAACTGATGTTGGGTTCAAAGTAAGATGATTATAAGCTGCCTAGAGCTAGCTATTGTTTAGCCAATAGGACAACCTGATTCGAACATAACAAAGATTGGAGATTAAATTTTTCATGAAATCTTAATTAGATGGGTTGACAAACTTGACACGAATAATATATATATCTATACTAATATATTAAAAAGTGTTTAACCAAGAAACGGTGTCACGTGGCGCTCTCCCTTAGGTTGTTTTACAACACATGATCCATATACAACAACAAAAAAAAGCAAATGCATGGTATAGGATTCGATCCCATGACCTTCAAGTTTATATATTAAAGTCTTAACCACTAAACCAAATGATATTTAGTGATATCATTTTAAAGTAAATTATTAATAATGATAACTATAAGTACCCGGGATAGCCCGGGCCGACAAACTAGTTAAATGTTAAAGTGAGAGTTGATAATTTACATGTTTTGACCTCATATTCATTTACATATAAACATCCCAAATTATTAATTAGTGAATGGGAGAATTGGCCGTAATTTTTCTTTAAATAACAACCTTACAAAAATAATTTATCTTTTGTGGTCGATTGTTCATTATTTGTTCTTGAAATATTAAAACTTGCTGTTACAAAATTAGAATATGGTTCAATCTATAATGGGTAAAAGATAAGCTAAATACTGAACATAGTTTAAATTAAGGTCGAGTTTTCCAACCTGATTAATTAACTAGTTAAACCTAACCAAACACAATTTGCTCACATAACATTTATTATGCAATTGGGTGCACCTTAAACTAGCTGTCAAGACTATTTTGCTGCTCATTTGTTCATGGAAAACTAATTTTGCTTATCTAGTCAGGTAATGAAATAGTTTTAGGTGCACCAACCTAGGTACATAATAGATTTTGCAACCTGCTCACTAGCTCATGACGCGTACTCATTTGAATTTTACATGCAAATTACATAATGTGCTACAAACACAAATCAGTTGAACAAGTGCTGTGTGGCCTTCCATTACCATGATCAAATCAAGAATCAAGAATCAAATAATCAAATTCTCAGAGCAATACAAAATCTAGCCAAAAAATGTACGAGAACTTATAGCACCAAAAATTTTCCAGCAGAGCTTGGAACTTCCCTTTACAATATTTCAGAAGAAAAGCAGAAAAAACACGATGAGGGGTCGACACCTTTAAACAATTTCCCCCATCCTTTCTAACAAATGCACATCTAAGCTGGATTAATTTGATTAACTTCCAACCTTAGCTCCCTTCAACCACATGAAGAAAAGAGTAGGAGAAAAAATATTACATTTACTGAGAATTAAAACTTGTGCTTGGGCTAGCTGTTCATTAACTACACATCTGAACATATAAGGAGCTCCAACGAGTGGCTGATGTCTAAAAGAATTTAGCAAAGCCAGTAAGCTGGAATCTTAACCTTTTCCACTTTCTCTTCACCAACGAAGGATGCAAACTTAATATGTGTTCTGGCATAAAATCATGTCTTGTCAACATCCCTACAACAGGTGATCTCTGCACCAGATTGTTAATTTCAGTTAATGAATGCTTTTAAAAACATCATAATGTATGAAAAACTACTCCCTCAATTCCAATCTTTTACGCTCTTCATCCGCCAGAATCAATTTTCATAATGTCTCGACCTCTCATAATCAAGAATATAACCATTATAGAAGAAGGCTCTTTATAACTAACAGTTGTGTCATTGCTATCTTCACTCCATCACTTGATTTAACCAGTGGCCTATTAGGGAATCTAATCGTAAACTAATAATAACTTCTCCGGATATCCAAAAAGGATACATGTAACTGTCAATTCCAAGTGCAGGGGGTAGTCCACTATGAATACGTTTAATAAAAAGAGCATATGGAAAAACCACGTCAGGGAGGATATGAACATCATATTACATGGACTTGGCGAGAGAGGTTTTCCAACACTCGGAGTGGAAATGTTTCAAGTGCTAGATTTGCAACATATACGTTTCTTTTTTCTTGTCTCTCAATATATTGGTCAGACTTGGTGGATTCAAATGGCAAAAATAGGATTCCATACTGAACAAAGGTACCATTGCTTGGAAAAGATGTACTTCCACGAAACTAGAGAAATATAGAGTTTGATTTGCAAAATGCAAGGACGTGGAACTTCCTCCACAAACTAGGGAAAGTTGCTCATATAGCCTCTCCTAGGTATGTACAACTTTTCAAACTTCACAGTTTTAGATATTTAACATTTTGAAGGAAACTATTTCTTGAAATATGGTAATTTTCTTCATCCAACCAAACCACCAGTTAAAGTTATTTTGGTACTTCAATGGAAACCAAGACTTTCAGACAGTCATGTAGCTCAACCCTACAAAAGGGTTCCTCTAATCCCTTTCATTCAACCAATACTCTTTCTGAAATTCTAAAAAAAAAAAAAAAAAAAAAGATAAACAACTAATTGTTAGATACCTAACACTTCATATAAGTGATTGTCCTTCAATAACAACAACAACAACAACTAAGCCTTATTCCCAAAGTGATTTGGGGTCGGCTAACATGAATCGTCAACTGAAACTGTTACCAGAGGAGAGGGCATCGACAAGAGTGATAAAAATGTTTTTTTTTTTTTTTTTTTAGAATTTTTAAAGAAGTTTTTTTTTTTTTTTAAAGCAAGGTTTACACCAACAAGTTTTAAAAGAGGTTTTCAACAAAAGGTTTTAATACCAACACAATTGAGAAAAACAAATAAATGCGGTAATCACACCCCTTCCTCCACATGGATACCGCCCTCCACCCACTTCTATCCAACATCATGCTCTCCTCGATCCCAAGTAACCTCATATCACTTTCAATTACCTTCATCCAAGTCATCTTAGGTCTTCCCCTACCCCTTACAATTTGGTTACTCCTCCACTCTTCAATTCTTCTCACCGGTGCATCACCTGATCTCCTTTTCACATGACCAAACCATCTTAACCGATTCTCCCTCATCTTTTCTTCAATGGATGCAACTCCAACTTTTTCCCGGATCACTTCATTTCTTAATCGGTCCTTCCTTGTATGGCCACACATCCACCGCAGACATACGCATCTCCGCCACGTTCATCTTATGAACGTGGCATTGTTTCACCGCCCAACATTCGGTGCCATATAACAAAGCGAGCCTAATTGCCGTACGGTAGAACTTTCCCTTGAAGCTTTGGGGAATGCCGGGAATCACAAAGGAATCCGGTGGGCGCTTTGCCACTTTAACCAACCCGCGTTAACTCTATGAGCCACGTCTCCATCTAGTTCTCCATCCTTTTGGAGAATGGATCCTAGGTAACGGAAGACGTTCGATCCTTGAACCACTTTGCTATCCAAAGTGACCGCCCTCGCCTCGCCGCTTGTAACCCCACCGAACTTGCACTCCATATACTCCGTCTTACTTACGCTCAATCTAAAACCCCGGGCTTCTAATGTATGTCTCCACAATTCCAACTTTCTCTCAATACCTTCCTTTGTCTCATCAATCAACACAATATCATCCGCAAAACATCATACACCATGGTATATCATCTTGAATCGACCTCGTTAGTTCGTCCATGACTAGGGCAAAGAGAAAGGGACTAAGTGCGAGAACCTTGATGCACTCCGATCGTAATAGGAAACTCTTCTCGTCATCCCCACCGTAGTCCGCACACTCGTAGTTGCCCCCTCATACATATCCTTGATGATATCTATATATTTTTGTGGAACACCTTTCCTTCGCAACGCCCACCAAAGTATTTCTCTTGGTACTCTATCATATGCCTTCTCCAAATCAATGAAAACCATATGTAGATCCTTCTTCCTATCACGGTAATGTTCCATTGTTTGTCTTAAGAGGTGGATGGCCTCATAGTCGATCTTCCAGGGCATAAATCCAAATTGGTTCTCCGATATCTTCACATGTTTCCTAAGTCTTTGCTCAATCACTCTTTCCCGAGTTTCATCGTATGACTCATTAGTTTGATTCCTCGGTAGTTGGTACAATCTTGTACATCACCTTTGTTCTTATACAAAGGAATCAAAGTACTCTTCCTCCATTCTAATGGCATTTTGTTGTGTCTCCAAATCATGTTGAAGAATGTTGTCGGCCATTCGATTCCTCTCCCCCTAAACACCTCCAAACTTCGATAGGTATGCCATCCGGCCCCGTAGCTTTCTTCGATCCCATCTTTTTTAATCTTTGCAACGACTTCTCCCTTTTGAATCCTCCTCATAAACTCTCGATTTAACATACTTGGCGGAATGTGTACATCCCCGATGTCTTGTGCTTTATCACCGTTGAACAAGGTATCAAAGTACGACCTCCATCTATCCTTTATCTCTTCATCCTCCACAAGCACTCTTTGGTCCACACCCTTGACACATTTTACCTTTCTTATGTCTCTTTGTCTTCTTGTCCCTCATACGCGCAATTCTATAAATGTCTTTTTCACCTTCCGTCGTATCCAATCTTGCATAAAGCTCTTTGTTTACCCGTGCTTTAGCTTCCCGTCTTGCCTTCTTGGCTTCTTTTCTAGCCTCTTTGTACTTCTCATAGTTCACATCGTTGCTATCTTTTCCCAAAGTTTATAACTTTCTCGTTTGTTTTTTATCGCTTGTCTCACCTCCTCGTTCCACCAAGATGTGTCCTTACTTGATGGTACAGGTTCCTTTAGATTCTCCAAGGGCCTCTTTCGCCACTTCCTTTATACCAAGTTCTATCTTTGTCCAAGTCGAATCTACATCCATTTCCGTGTTACAAGCCCAAATATCTTTACTAGCCATCTTAGCTAAGAAGTTCTCTTTGTGCTCCCCTTGGAGCTTCCACCACTTGATTCGCGACTCCACATTGGGTTTTCGCTTTCTTAAAGACTCCCTACCCCGGAAATCAAGCACGACTAGTCTATGTTGGGTGGTCGCGCTCTCACCCGTATCACCTTGCGGTTTGTATAACTCTTCCGCCAACCATTCCTTACTAAAAAGAGGTCAATCGACTCGCGTTACTTCCACTCCTATACGTCACAAGGTGAGATTCTCTTTTCTCAAACCAAGTGTTCATAATACTAAGACCATAGGCTAATGCGAAATCCAAGATATCACTTCCAACTTCATTTCTCTCCCCATACCCAAAACCTCCATGAATGCTCTCAAAGCCAACTCGACTAGTGCCCACATGTCCGTTAAGATCCCCACCAATGATCAATTTTTCATTAATAGGCACTCGTTGCACAACCTCCTCCAAATCCTCCCAAAATTGTTGTTTAATAAATGCTTCCAATCCTACTTGCGGCGCATATGCGCTTATGATAGTCACCGCCTTACTCCCTAATACTAGCCTCGATACTCATAATGCGGTCACTCTTCCTCGAAACTTCCACCACATCATCAATATATTCCTTATCAATAATGATGCCTACTCCATTCCTACACTTATCCTTTCCAGAGTACCAAAGCTTATAACCCCACGGGGCTAGTTCTCTTGCTTTTCCACCAACCCACTTAGTCTCTTGAAGGCACATTATGTGAATCTTTCGCCTCCTCATAACCTCCACCACCTCCGCCGATCTTCCCGTCAAAGAGCCAATGTTCCATGTTCCAAAGCGCAACCTACTACCCCTACCACTACCACTACCCCGGACTAACTTCTTTACCCGCACCCGTCCCGATGCGGGAACCCTTGCATATTTGACACCACCCCGGCGCCGGGATGGCGCGCCGCTTCCGGCGACGACCTAGCAACCCTTGCATACTTATCACTACACCCGGTCTATGAAGTGCGGCGCGTCGTCCGAGTAGGGGACGCCCCACGTTTTTCATTTGTCGATTCATGTCATGATATGGGACTATGTTTTATGCTGGCCGCCCCAAACCTACCGCAACTCTCCTCCTTTATCCGGGCTTGAGACCGGCAGTGAATGTCACACAGACACTCACAGTAAGTGATTGTCCTTCAATAATTCAATGAAAAATATTTTTCTTTTGAGCTAGGTATAAGGACAAGATTGTTATATTCTGAAGTGTTACATACCTGATAGTTAAATATCTAACCTAACTCATCGGAAAAATGTATTCTCTATTAGCTTTTCTTGATCGAGGACATGATCCGTATAGGGAAGTTGTACATTATTTGTTTGGCACAACAAACAAGTAACTCATAGCCTTTTGACCTCTAAACATTTATGAAAGGATTGTGGCTATCAAACCGATTCGGTAAGAAGAGGGAGTGGAGCATTTTGGTAATTACACTTGTTGTGAAGGCCCACAACAAGTGGAATTACCAAAATGCTCCGCTCTCTTATCTTAGTTACCAGACAATTCGGTAAATAATAACTTTCTTATGAGAATTCATGATACAAAAGGTAGCATAAGGTTCCAAAAATTACTCGAAAGTAACTTTTTGCTTTGTCTTGTTTCCACAACCTAACGATTATGGACCCCTAATGAAAACGGAACCTATATTGGGATGCTTTCCATAATGCCATGATTGATTTTATTTCATCTATCATAATGTCGACCGCTTCCAATGATGTCATCAATGAAAGATCAAGGCTACTTGCCTAACATGTTAGGTTAACTAAAAAGAGAGAAAAAAGGGTGTACAGATGAAGTTACCAAATTGTTTCTCTTGTCAGTTACCTAACATGTTATGAAAATAGCCTTTCTTTTTTTTAAATTCCACCACAAAAGACCAACTTATAGACTTACAGGGGCTTTAAGCTAGCTCTCTATGATCAATTTTCCACTCATGTATCTCCACCAACAAAGCAGCTCACCTAATAGAGGGGGCAAGATAGAGAATAGACAGACCAAGCCAGTTTTTGGGAAATTTACTTGATAACAAGCAAAAAGACAACCACAAAAACAGTTACAGCCTTACAGGCCAAGGATGACACCTTTTTTTGGGTCGTTTTGAAAATTTCCCAATATTTGATATTGGTCTGCGATCTCTAGTCAACGTATTGAATGCGTAGTCTCGCATATAATGCTTTAGAGAATACTAGTAATGTCCCAAAACTAAAAAAAGAAATAAAAACAACTCCCTCTGTCTACATACTCTACACTCACCCATCACATTGCTAATTTAATTAATCTAGCATAATGGCCATAATTCATGGACAGAGGGAGACGGAGTATCAAGCAAGAAGCAACAGAATTTTGATGGCAGGGTGAGAAATGGGACGCAAATGCGGGATTTAAAAAAAACTGAGCGATATATTTATCCTTTCCCATGCTTGGGCTACCAAAATTTTCTGATGAAAGTTGATTGTGTGCCCTACCCATATTCCTCCTTTTCTGTAAGTGTTTTCCCACTATGGTGCTGTAACTACTGAAGGGTATCCCCAATAAGTTGGCACTTCTCTGCTATTCGACCAAGTACTCAGTATGCAAGTAGGAGAGGAAACAGTATCATATCAAGATGTTTTCCTTCTAGATCTTCTGCAAGACTGACGCAATACAGATATATAGGTTTTAGCCTAAAAACTGTATTCGCAAGCTGGCTAAGAGATGGTATAAGAAAGCTATTGTTTTCTGTGGGGGGTGGGGCGCATGGAAGCAAAGCTGCAACCTAAAATATTGAACTCAATATGACCTAGTATAAAGTGGGACAGGAATGGAGCATGTAACTTACATCAATTATTGTTGGTGTCACTAGCATGTGCCTGAGACCAACTTCTCGAAAAAGCACACGAGCCTTGGCTAGAGACATCGTCTCCACTATTGCATACGGTGAAGCATTTGTAAATGGGTGAAGATCGACAAACATCTTCATTTCTTCATCTGTCAATTCAATATCTTCAATGTCATCAACTGTGCCAGAACCACTCTTCGCAAAATCCACAGAGGAAAACTGCTCAAATACATCAGCACCAGCTGATACTGGTGTAAGAAAGAAAACTTTCTTCTTCAGCAACACAATAAGATGAGCGCGAAGGATTAAGCCGAACAAAACAGGAGCTGCAGAATCTCCTGGCTCATCAATTACAGGAAACCCATTGTGTCCCGATCTTTTGAGAGTCTCAACTATATTTTCAACTTTTTCAATCCCATGAAAATACTGCAGTGGACCAGTAACTACATCAGCTACAGTCAGTTGCCTCATATATGGCTCAGTGTGGGATTCCAGATAAGGAAAGCCCTTCAGCTTCATCATGATGTCGTATATATTGGCATTAAAACCATCTGCCACGGTCTTAGAGATAAGCAGAACTAACATTACGAGTGGCAGTAGTAACAGGTTATTGGTCAGTTCAAGCAGGATAACACACAACGAAACCGTCATTCTCATCGATCCGCCAAGAAAAGAAGCAGCACCAAGCACAGCAAAAAGACCATGATTCAGACTTGATTTTGAACCAATTACCATCCCAACATAACGACCATACGAAGCACCCGTCACAATAACAGGTACAAAGAGACCAGAAGGGAGCACAATCGCGTAACTAAAAATGCTTAGGAAGAAGCAAGTTACAAAATATATAAGCATGGATGAGCCATAAAATTCAGAATCGGTGCTATGACTAAAAAGATTTCGGATCGCATCATCATTTGTGTTGAAAATCAAACTAGCAAGATCATTGTAGTGTCCCGGGGAACACTGGAACTTCTTGTAGTTACCAGATCGCCCTATAGTAGGACAAGCCTCAGAAGCATCAGCGGGACAAGGTTGGCATGGTGCGAACCATGGAAGCCCAAACAGAAGACAGGAGGTGAATATAGAGACTGAGCAAGCAAGAACTATCTGACAAACAAGGCCTTTCCTGAAAATGTAGATCAAACGGGAGGGTCAAACAGGCCATATAAAAAAAAACAATTTTTCTACTGTTCTGCCTCCAGGCTCCAACTATAGTTTACTTGTTGGTAGGCAAAAGCATGACTTACCCATTAATATAACCGTAGAGTCGAAGAACCTTTTCTAGAACAAAATTGTACAAGGCTCCCAATATTCCCCCTATGAATCCTAGAAGCAGCACAGTGGGCACATCACTGAGGTGATATATGAAGTTCTCTTTAGTGACATTAAACATTATCAATCCGCCTGTACCAAAGAGTCCACACTTGCCACTGTAACAGAAATCCATGAAACCTCGAAGCATGATAGCAACTACTGCTGTACAAAAGAATGATCTCCACACAAGTGCACTTCTCCACCTGAAATTTGGAACAACAAAGAGAGATTTTAATATGAGAAGGAATCCCCTGCCTCTTTAATGTTAGTTCATCCATGTGAAAAGGAAAGATAACGGATTAAGATTTGTGATCAAACAGTTACAAAGAGACTCTGAAGCCAGTCCACATTGACAAGGATATGATAATACCCTTAAGTACTGAAGCAGATTTTTAAAATAGGATAAAGCGAAATGAACTGGCAGCAGAGATTTTTGTAAAAAAAAAAAAAAAGAAGCAGAAGGGTTTCAAGAAACTGAATATTGAAAGGGCATCCAAATACCAAGAAGCCATTTCTTCCAACGCAAATAATACACCACCAACAGGAGCACGGAAAGCAGCAGCAATTCCAGCAGCAGTTCCACATGTTACAAGATCTCTCCGATCTCGATCATTTTTGAAAAAATGTAGCCATTTCCATGTCAGACCATACTTCTTTGATCCACCCTGACCGAGCAACGCAGCAATACATGAAGCAGAGTGCACCATTGGGCCTGCTTTGCCAATCATAAGCGAAGAAGAAACGGCAGCAATGCTGCCAATAATCTGTAACCAAAAAGGAACAAGATATGAAAATTCTATAAACAATCAGAAATAATATTGCACAATAAATACCTACAAATCCAGTTAAGCACTACAATCATAGCTCTGTTATCAAAATGAGCTTCTATCTCTGTTCAAACTCATTATCAACAAGCCTTCTAATATAGCAATGTACATAGAAATCAAGTGCCACACCAGACTTGGAAGCACTTCAATTTACATAGAAAACAAGTAAACCATCCCTATAATCAGAGCATGATACTCGCTGAAAATCTTTCTCTTCACATTGAAATCAAATTCGATAGGTAGTTAGGTACCATACAGCACTAGACAAACATTTAAAGTATTAGAAGAAACATCTTCTCCAATCATCACCAAGAAGTTTCTCGATTCACCAATGTCTTCATAGTTAAGTGAATCATGGTAGGCACTCAACAATCAGCAAATACGGTTATATGAATCAATATCACCAAACAAACTTGAAGAGAAATACTCACTCCGTCTCTCGACACTTAAACCACTTTCCCTTCAGGGTCGTCTAGGTATAGTGAAATACGTAACCCACTTTCCTTGCATATGTTAGGTCCACCAAATAAAATGTGTATCAATTTACATCAACCCTTACTTTCAAACCCCATTACCTACTAGATAGCTCAACAAACCATTCTCTCCTTACAACTATGACAAACCAAATGAATAACGTATTGTGAGACCAAGGGAGTACTTATATTGAACAAATCAAGCTTCAGTTCTAGTAAAAAATCTAACCTTAACAACCAAAGTCCTCAGTGAAAATATGTCAGGTGCATCCACACCATTCAAGTAAGCCTTAACTTCGGGTATACCTGACCCAGCAGCCGCCGGCGATACAAGTGCCGTTAACAGTGATGCAAAAAATGTCAACCCAAGATTAAAAGCTGTAAAGACCAAAAATGCTGACAAATGCCTACAGGAAAACAAATGATAAATTGATAAAAGTGTCCAACATCACAAGCCTAATCAATAAATAGAATGGGAAAATAGTTGACAATGAGATGAACCTGTTATACAACATCATATTGGAAGTGATAACAAATTTTTTGCCAGCTATGTTTTCAACACCAAGATTATTGAAGAATCCAACCAAACTAACTAATAAACCTAATAGAAAACACAATGCCCATTTCATACACATGTACTGGTAAATCTCCATCTTCCCTCTACTTCTCCAGTCTTGCTTGAAAAACTCATTCTCAATAATTCTGCAAAAACAAAAACAAAACAAAACAAAAACCCATAATAAATTCAATAGTTCAATACAAACATACTAATGAGCAAAAACCCAACAAAATAACAAAAATATTGACATTTTCTCTATATTTATGCAACCCAGAAGCAAAATCCTCTATACTGAATTTAAAAAAACACCCAAAAGAAGAAATCAAATTTATTATATGGGATAAATAAAAAAAATTAGAAAACATACTCATAATCAAGACTTTCAACAGGGCAAATGTTGACACCAACAAGAGCAAGCTGAGATGTTGTGTTGCTAAGCAGAGATAATTGACGGCTAGAGGAAGTAATAAGAGGTTCAATGAGTGATTCTTCATCTCCTCCATTTAATTGAGAAGACATCACACTTTTCTGAGAATTTCAGAGCCAAAAAATACCCAGAAAAATTAAAAATAATTATTGAAGTGGGAAAGATTGAATTTTGTTAAAATCCCACAAAAAATTTGAAGTCATGGAATGAAATAGAGTGAAGAATAAGAATAAGGGCAATCAAATAGAAGACAAATAAGGAAATAGACTTGAAAAAGAACAAAAAATTTGAGTTTTTCTATTAAATTATTTGCACTAAATGTGGGTGGTTGAAGAAGAAAGTGTTGTTTGGTGTCTGTAGTAAAATTGTGAATCTTATTGGATTGAAAATGGGCGTGCTAGATGCTGTTACTAAGAAGTCAAAGATCTTTCATGGCCTCCTCTCCTTATTTATCTGGGTAGGTTGAATAATTATTAGTTTAGATTTTATTATTTGATGTACAGATGTACTATATTAATGTTTCGGATAAGCTTCTTGGCTCGTGTGCTTCATATCTCTTCTTTTTGGGTTTGTAGTGTATAACTCTTGAGGACTTGGCCCTACACTTTTGGAAACAGTTTACTTTAGTTATTTTCCTCTTAGTCTTATCGCTCAGTTCAGCTTAGCTCACTTTAGATCAGCTTAAAAAAATAGGGCATTGGTGGCCACTGGCCACCTAAAATTACAAAAACATCATTAGAAAAACAAAAACACAAACTCCGCTATATCAACCTTTTAAAAAAAGGGCATCAATATCCTAATTTCACGGCAAATTATCTCTAACTCCTTTCCCCTTCTATTATCATGAATTATTCTATACTAAAACTTTCTCAACCTTTAAAAAGAAAAAAAAACAACCAACCTTCTTAATTTAGTTACTTAGAAATTGCATTGTATTACGTGTTATTAGAGGTACGGTTATTAATGTAACACAATGTAACTTTATATTTATTTTTGCACGCACCGCGTGCATATAAAACTAGTCTTTTCTAATAAAAGTGACGTTTATTTTAATGTATCCTTGTGTGAATTAATTAGTTGTTAACGTATTTGATGCAATTTATAATATACATATGAGTATATGTGTGGTGATCATGAATAAACATATGAAGTGGAACTTCCTAATGAAGAAGTAAAATAGCGTGGAGTTGTTTGGCTGACAAAAACATGGGAAGTAGCATTTCCTAGAAAGTTACTTTCTAGAAAATGAAGGAAATTATTTACCTAGGAGGATCTATGTAAGTATAACTTTTCCATTGGGATTTTTTAATATATACTTTAAATAAGATAAAGTTTTATTGGCGTTAGGATTTCCTAAAACTCTATACGACTATGTACACACAGATGAAAGGAGTTGTAAAACACTAATCGATAGTGGGCAGCTTGCCCACTATTAGGGACAATTTTGTAACTTCAGCATATTAAAACACACAAATAGGGTGGGTTAATTATAAATAAGGAAAATTGGATTCTAATAATCCAACCTTTAAGCGGTCTTCTTAAAACAGTCTCACTTATAAGATATTTTTGAACAATCCAACCTTTTGATGGTATCTTCTCATAATGGTACTTGACCTGTTGTGACCGGTATAACAGGTCAAATGTGACACGTGTCACACTATAATTGGTCAGCCCATTTTCTTCCTCCTCTACCTTTTTTCCTTTACAACCACCACCACCTAACCACCCCCTGCCCCCACCCCCCCCACCATAAACCCCCGCAATCCACCCCGCCCCGGCCGCGGCAACCCACCCCACCCCAATTCGCCGCATCCTCACCCCACCCCCACCCCCACCCCCACCCCACCCCCACCCACGACTGTTGCGGCCCACCCCACCCCCACCCCCACCCAAGCCCGCGGCAACTCACCCCTACCCCACTTCGCCGCATCCCCACCCTACCCCCACCCCCAGCCTGTTGCGGCCCCACCCCACCCCCAACCCCACTCGAGCCCGCGCAACCCACCCCACCCTAATTCGGCTGCGGCCCCCACCCTACCCCGCCGCCCCTAGAGCCCCACCCCCATAGAAAACCCCCCGAAATCCCCCTACCCCTCGCATGTAGAAAAACCCCGTCACCCCTCCCCTCCCCTTTCGCCTCATACCCGTCGCGCCTCCCCCTCTCCTATCCCTTCGTCTCTTTCCACCCTGTCACCCCCTTCCTCCCCTTCGTCCCTCTGTTAAATACGACGACCACCACCACATACAACCACTGCTACTATTAACGACGAACGCGATTCGAGGAGAGTTAGAGAAAGAGGAGAGAGACAGGAGGAAGAGAGAAGCGGCGACAAGAGAGAGGGGGGTGGGGGTTGTGGCTGCGGCCAGGGCTTGGTGGTTGCGGCGTGGGCCGGGTGGCTGCGACGGGGCCAGTGGAAGGGGAGGAGAGAGAAATGAGTAGGAGGAGGGAAAAAAATTTACCTGAAGTTCAAGTCACAAGTCACCAGGGACTGTTATAAGAAGATATCGGCAAAAGGTTGGATTGTTCAAAAATATCTTATAAGTGCGACTGTTTTAAGAAGATTGTCTAAAGGTTGGATTATTAAAATCCAATTTTCCTATAAATAATAAGTGTCTCAATTCTCAAACACATGAACAGGGAGTTCTCATATATAACCGCTATCTCAAACATCAAACAAATATTCTCATAAATAATCAGTTGCATTTCAGGGTGAAAAAGTTGAGTAAAACACACTAATTGATACAAGTTTAACTTTTTTGACAAAAGGGTTGCTTTTTTTAACTTTTTTTTAATTAAAGTTTTACTTTTTGAATTTCTATATATTTATATAGGAAAAAAGAATATGGTTGATATATAGCTGGGATCACTCCTCACTTAGATGAACACTAAAACTCCTCATTAACACGTTTATAATCATAATCATTTAAGCATGTTGATGATAATAAAAATACACTTACCTTACACATATTTCCTCCGTTTTTTAGATGATGTAATATTTTGACTTATGTAATTGCTAATGCGTAACGTTAACCATTAATATCTCTAATAATTTATTTGTGTAAATTACATAAAGTTGATATTTTGTAAATATACATCAAGACAAATCCAACAACATCTTACATACTACTTAATTTTGTTGTGTATATTACTAGTTGATAATTTCCGACTAAAGTTATATAAATAGTATAAAAGTCAAATGTTATAAACTTGTAACCTTTAAAAAACTAGAAGAGTATTTTTTTAAGTACATCTATAATCTATACTAATATATTAAAAGGCGTTCCTAAACAAGGAACTGTGCCACGTGGCACTCTGCCTTATAGTGTTTACTTCATGTACTCTACATACAATAAAAAAAATAGAAAATGCATGCCACAAGATATGAACCTCGACTTGAGCTATATACTAAAGTCTTAACCACTAAACCAAGTAATGTTTGGTGTTATAATATTAAAGTAAAATATTAATAAACGAAGTTATGACAACCCGAGGTATAGCCCGGGCCTAAAACTAGTATATGCATGAAAACAGAGCGTACTTTTTAATCAGGAAATTTCAGGTAGTGTCCTGGAAATATAAAACCTTTGTCATCACGTGTTGATAAGAATATGAGAAGGTAGCGTACTTTCATTGGAATGAAATTTCTCATAAAATCATAAAACGATGGAAAATTGTTGGATCTATACGGTTATATTCCTACTTTACATAGAGGGCCCCAGTTCCAAGCAGATGCATCTTTGCATCAAGCATGTGTATTGATTTGTTCAAGTGCAGAAATCTAAGCAGAGTATGACATAAGGTTCTCACATAACCATTTCTTTATAAGAGTACAAAATTTTGCAACAACGTGATTCAGTACAATTTAAATGAATTTTTTCCTTGAATAATGCAAAAGTGGGTTTTAATTCCAGAAATATGCCCAAGTGCAAATTAATTTCCTGCGTACCGTCCACGTAGGACGGCACGCGAGATTTTTTTTTTCTACTTAAGTAAAACCGCTACTACGAATAGCGGTTTACCCATATAAGCCGCTACTCTAAGTAGCGGTTAGTATAAAAATAAACCGCTACTTGGAGTAGCGGTCTTAATTAATGAACCGCGACTTCAAGTCGCGGTTTAATGCTTCCTGAAACCCCCAGCCCATAGCTTGGCGCTGACTGATGTAAACCGCTACTTGAAGTAGCGGTTCATTAATGAAGACCGCTACTCCAAGTAGCGGTTTACTGAAATCCCCAATTCCCCCCCTAGGTTTCCCAATTTCTCAGTTTCGACGATTCATTCTCTCAAAATTATTTCTCCTTCTCCCTCTCTCTCTTACGATTGTCGCCCACCATCCCACACAACACCACCGTCGACAGTGCCACCGGAGCTCAGCCACCGTCGACACGCCACCGGAGCTCAGCCACCGTCGACACTGACGCCAGGCGACTGACAACGTCGCACAGCCGCACCACCAACAGCTCGCCACAGTCCATTAGCCCAGGTGAGTTTTTTTTTGTTTTTTTTAATTTAATTTGCTTAGCATGTCATATTGGTTATGTATTTTAGCTTTGTAACTGTTGTTAGATGGAAATTGTTTGGTTTGATTAGTATAATTTAGTATTTTGCATAATTTAGCATTTTGTGATGGTTGATTTTGCATGAATTGGAAGGTGATATATTGCTGATATTGGTTGGTTAAAAATGGTGTTGAGCATTTTGTGATGGTTGATTTTGCATGAATTGTTGTGTTTAGGTTGCAAATGCTACTAGTATAGGTGAAGAATGATGTTCATATTGTTTGAATGTGTAGAATAAGAATAACTTAAACATTATGTTTTTGTATGTAGAATATGGAACAACCTAAATATCCTTTATACCTTTATTGGAATGGTCAACTATCTCAAAATGACGTTGATATTGTGTATAGAGGTGGAAGGAAAAAAAAATTGTTCATCAATTCTGGTATGATGTTTCAAGAGATTCTGAATAGGGTATATGACGTTGTTGGATGTGATCGTATGTATGTGGAACTGAAATTATTTATGAGATATCCGATGCCTGGGAAATATGTGCCAATTGCACTAGAGGATGACGAGTTACTAAGTGCTATGTGGCTTTCAGTGACACAAACGTCAGCCATGGCAATGGAGGTGTACGTTGAACAAATTCCCAAGGAGATAAATCTCCAAAGTAATGTGGGTTATGTACCTACAATGGACTTTAGGGATAGCATGGAGGTACCGGCATCAGCTCCTAGTATGCAATTTGAATCATTTACTAGCATGTTGTCAGACCCACATTATGTCAATGAGCACATGAATGAGTTCAGTTCTCCTGGTTCGTCTCCCCACATACCATCCACATTCCATCTCGATACTCTACATCGAAATGATGTTGATTTTTTGGGAAATGTGGAGGAGCATGTGGATTATGATAGGGAGGAGGATGATGATGCAAGGGAAACAACAGACAAGGCAATAAAGTCTGGTGTTCCTTCACAAGATTGGCTCAGAATTGACGAAGTTGATCAAAGGTTAATAGATGCATGGATGACTTGGAAATGCACTGGTTCATTGACTGTGGCTTCTGAATTTGAGATAGGACAAGAGTTTGCCTCATTGCAGCAATTACAGAATTTTGTGAAAGCATGGTCGATCTCTTGAAACCAGATGTTTCGGGTGTTAGAGTCAGAGCCCACAAAGTATGTCATTGAATGTGCCAGAAAGGAAGTGTGTCACTGTCCATGGAGGTTGCGTGCAATCATGACTAAGTCGTACTCATTCAAAATTGTACGATATGGTGGTCCACATGCAAGCAATTGTTTGGGAGACATAACATGTGGAGACCATCCTCTCATTTCATCGGATTTCGTTGCTGATCTTATCGAGGATTTCATTAGGACTGATCCTTCATTCAAAGTCCAGTCCATCTTGACTTTTGTGAAGAACCAATATCAATTTTCAATAACATACAAGAGAGCTTGGTTAGCCAAACAAAAGGCAATAACGAATATTTTTGGTGATTGGGAGAAGTCTTATCAAGAGTTACCTAGGTACTTGCAAGCCTTGAAAGAGTCCAATCGAGGCACTGTCGTTCACTGGTGTACGATCCCAACACAAGATCCTAGTACGCACATCTTTAAGAGGGTCTTCTGGGCCTTTAAACCCTCCATTACCGGATTCCGTCATTGTCGACCTCTTATCACTATAGGTGGTACTCACTTGTACGGGAAATACAAAGGCAAATTATTGATTGCTATGGGCACAGATGCTAATTTCCAGCTATTCCCACTTGCCTTTGCTGTTGTGGAGGAAGAAAGCACGGAGGACTGGTCTTGGTTTTTAGCTTGCATTAGACGTTCTGTCACAGATATAAAGGATTTGTGTGTGATCTCTGATCGTCATAAGGGTATCCTTGCAGCTATGAACGAGCCTCAAAGTGGATGGGAAGAGCCATATGCCCATCACCGATTTTGTGTGCGACATCTTACTTCGAACTTGAATACGAAGTATAAGAATGCTGCCATCAAGAATCTATTTGGAAAAGCTGCATATGCTAGGCAGAAGAGGAAGTTTTTGTACTATATGGATCGAATTGGCTCCATTAATGTCGAGGCAGCTAGATATCTGTTGGACATTCCCTTTCATCTATGGTCTCTTCATCATGATGGTGGATGTAGATATGGTGTGCAAACCACGAACATGTCTGAAGTGTTTAATGGCGTCCTAAAAGGGGCAAGATGTCTTCTGATCACTGCTTTGGTAAGAATGACATTTTATCGTGTTAATTCTTATTTTGCTACAAGGAGAGAATTATGGGTAGAAAAAGACTTGAGGAAGGCCATGATTATAGCCCGAAGGCGACTACCATCATTGAAAAAAACATGGAGAAGGCAAGTGCTCATGAGGTGATTGTGTTTGACTATGAACGAGGGCTATTTGAGGTCACTACTGGACGTGGAGACCGTATTGCAGGGAAAGGTGGAAAGAAACACACGGTGAACTTAATGCAGAAGACATGTACATGTAAGAAAGTCATAATATATAAGTTGCCGTGTTCTCATGTCCTTGCGGTCTGTCGATACCGGAGTTTGTCATATAGTGGTTTTGTGGACGCTTCTTTTATGACTACCGAGTATCGATCTACTTATATGTCCTTTTTCAAGCCTGTGCCTGATATGCATAATTGTTCTCCATATTATGGTCCGAGAATTATAGCTGATGAGGGGCTAAAGCGTGGAGCTGGATGTCCAAGGTCCACTCGAATACAAAATGAAATGGATGCAGCTGATAGGCCCGGCAAATATTGATGTAGCATTTGTAAGGTTTCGGGACACAATAAGCAAAGATGTCCTAATAAGAACGATGAAGGAACATCTGGGTAAATCTAATTTTTATTAAAATTCATAAATTTATATTATTATCATAGTCGTCATTGTGTTACTAATCTTTTTGTTTTTTTTGTTCTTAGGTCTGATGGCGCAGTCCATCTTTCCCGGCCCCACTGATCGCAGCGTTCTCACCCTCCAGGACAAGCATCGGAGTGAGGATGCCTGGAGGGGAGTAGCGGACACGGTATTATCGTGTCGGTTGCATTATCATAGTCTCACTCGTGGCCCGGGAGGTTCACGATAGGGTTCTTCGGTATATTGAGCGTCTTGCGGTTTTCTCGGCATACATCGTTTGGTAGGGGGAGGTTTGGAGATTGATCGACCACTTCGACGGCATTAGTGGAGCGATGGAGGCGGGGAGACACATACCTTTCATTTGACCGTCGGGGAGGCGACGATTACTTTAGAAGATGTCGTTGTTATCCTTGGACTCGAGTGCACGGACCACATTCTTGGTGGAGGCGAGGGTAATTGGGGCACGGTAGTGCACGAGTTGTTAGGGGTTTGGCCCACCACTCCGGAGAACGAGCCCAAAGTTCTCCAGGGTTCGTCTTTGAGGTTGACATGGCTTCGGCTTCATTTTTTCTTGTTGCCGAACGATGCTGATGAGGTGACAGTACAACGATTCGCACGGGCTTATATTCTTGTCTTGATGGGGTCCATTCTTTTTGCTGACAAGAGTGGAGATACAGTCCAGGTGCTTTATCTTCCATTTTTGGCAGATCTCGACGTAGCAGGGACATATAGCTGGGGTAGTGCGACCCTTGCATACTTGTATCGACAGCTATGTCGGGCATCACAGAGGGGTGCGAGGGAGTTAGGTGGACCTGTGTTGTTGTTACAGCTTTGGGCATGGGAGCACATACACATCGGCAGACCTCGGATTTCGAGGTTGCGGGACCCACCTCCACAGTTTGACGATGACGTTCCTATTTTAGGCTCCCAGCATGTTCCGAGGGTTGACCCCTTAACTGTCAGATAATATGCAGTGTCTCACATTTGTTGACATTATTTAGTTTCATTTTTCAGAAGGATATTAATGTGTATTTCTTTTCAGTTGGCTTCGGGTACACCTCACTAGGTCCCACTTAGCAAGTGGGCTTTCTTACTACAAGGATGCACTTGACCATCAGACGGACGAGCAGGTACATAGGGTCTCACATGCCTAACTTATATACATTGGTAGACATCTCTCACATGCCTAATATTTGCAACATTCTTTCTTTGTAGATGACTTGGCAGCCATATACTGATGCGAGACTTGAGTTGTTACCTGCTATATGTCGAGCTGATCGACATGTATGGCGCACATTGGCTCCACTTATTTGTTTCGACATTGTGGAGTTTCATTTTCCTGATCGAGTTATGCGCCGGTTTGGATTCGAGCGAGATGATTCCAAAGACCTTGTGATACGAGCACAACCCTTCATGGCATAGATCAGAGGTCGAAGAACAAGAATTATTCGCTCAGACATCGACCTTACATAGCACAGTGGGATGACCGCGAGAGACGTGTTGTTCAGGGCACTCCGTTTAGTGGTCGTACTCATGCCATTGAGGAGTATATGGTATGGTATCGTCACATCACGAGGTTACGCATGACAGATCCAGTGAGGCGACCTCCTTCTACACATTATCAGCCTGCGTCTGCAGATATAGTACTGGTAAGTGCCATGATTTATAGTTATACTTTTATTTATTTATCCGACTATATAATGTATATTTTTCTTTCTATGCAGGCACATACTTTATCTGATGTTGCTCATAGGTGCGACGACCGTACTAGAGGCCGCCTGAGTCATTGCCTCCCGAGATATGGGGCGCCGATTGTTTGCACGACATTACAGTGCACCATGAGGGGACCGTGTATTGATCTTGTTGGTCGAGCTGGACATGGCCACATCTTACAGGGCATGCCTACTTCTGCTGCACATACATCGACTTCTACATCTTCTATGTCTGCTGCCCATACATCTACCACGACACCTTTGCTATCGCCTCAAGTCTGTCAGAGGACCTACCGACGACGTTCTGCCACCACTCCATCTTCTCTTGATGTCATTGCAGAGTCGTCAGAGACCACACCTAGTTCATCTAGACCTTCCCAAAAGAAGAAGAAGGGGTCTTAGCGCTTTCATTTATTGTTTGTATAGTTAGTTAGCACTATGTTACATTTTAAACTATGTTTGTGATTGACATATTTTCTTAATATTGCTTCGTAATTAAGAAATTCTTGGATAAATTTGAATGTGGATGAACTTCGTGTTTGGTGATTGATGTGTGCATAAACTTGGTGTTGTTGGATGAAATTTGGTGCTGGAATTGCAGGTTGGAGAGTTGATTTTTTAATGTTTCTGGCATTTTGGCCAGTTATGGGGAAGCAGAACTGACCGGGGTTTTTTTATACATAAACCGCTATTTGTAATAGCGGTTTACATACATAAACCGCTACTCTAGATAGCGGTTTATATATGCCAGAGTCTCTGCTTGCTTGAACATGGAACAATAAAACCGCTACTTATAGTAGCGGTTTACGTACATAAACCGCTACTCCAGATAGCGGTTTATGTTACTTAACCGCTACTCCAGATAGCGGTTTATGTTACTTAACCGCTACTTTAAGTAGCGGTTTATTTTAAAATGAACCGCTACTTACAGTAGCGGTTTATCTGCGCAAAAAAATAGCCTTGGGTGTACCATATATGTTCACGGTACACCCAGGTGTATGATAATTTTTTTGGGGAATATCTCATTGTATGCAAATTACGTGAATTCTTTTATTAGATGATCTAATTAATCTAGTTAGATCATTATTAGTTAAATGTTGCATAAATAAATTAGATTAGAAGTAGTTCTTTAAAAAAAACAAGTCTTCCGTACGATTTGCCGCACAGTTAATAATCATGTGGCCTCATAAAAGACAAACTAACTATATATATCAATACATCAATAACCTCTTCAATTAATACGAGTAACCCTAATAATTGTAAATATCCCCAAAAAATTATGTAATACCAAATTTATATAACTAACCCATATGATATTGATTAATAACCCTTAAGATAAGTAACCCAACAGGGATACAAGTAACTTTAACAATTATCAGTACCCCTATTATAGTAATAAGTAATACCAACAATTATAAGTAACCTCAAATACAATAATTAACTTCACACGTGAACTGGCCACACTGTTAAATATAGGTGTGACCAGCCACATATAAGAGTTAACCTTACAAGAGTCATGCAAAAAGACCCTCAAGAGTTAAATAATTTATACAAAGGTACTCAAAAGTTAAGCAATAGGCATAAAAAGTTAGTGGCTTGTTGAGTCATACTCATAAGAGAGAATCATCTCGTATAAAGTAAGGGAACTTAAGTTATCGAGTTATGTTATTAATCTTGTTTTACTGGATAGACACACACAAAAAAGTAGGACCCAATTGGTGCCATTTTTCATTTTTTACCTTTTGGTTGTTTTTTTAAGGTGCACCTTTTAGCTTTAGGAATCTGAATTATGATTTTATGTTCTTTTCTTTTTTATAAATAAATAAATAAACTGGTACAAGGAAACCTTAGGCCTACCGTATTTATCTCAGGGGTAATCCTAAGGCCCAAGAACTAAACACTCCCACCCTCATCCCCCAACTGCTGCCGTGAACTTTCAAACTTAGGGCAATATCCTAAAAGTCAAGGTGTCTTTTCCTCATTTTTCCCAGCTTAATGAAAGTGGGCTTGTGTGAGGACTCTACTAATAGGGTTTCTTCATCACACTTAAGCACATGCGTCTAGAAAGCGGGAGAGAGGATAAAGGGATCTCATTCCCCAAAGTATAATCTACAAATTCATGATTATGGTCTCTCATCACTACACCAAACAAGTTAGTTTTGTATTAGTAATAATCGTGTAAAACTATTACTCTTATGCTAAATTTATAGAAAACGTTGAATCATAAATTAGAAAATCTAAAACATGATTACTCGTTTATAATGACGACATTAACAAACGATTATTCAAAACTCCTAATTCTAATCTTCCTACCCCGTGTAAGAAAGGAAGTCAGAGTAGAAACCACATATAGATATAAGTAAAATAAATTTACAACCAACATAAGCCATTAAAAAGAAATGGAAAGGTTAGTTTGTTATTTGAAAATGGCTGGAAGATAAAATGATCAAAAGTCACTGAAATCTAGGAGCTTTAATCTTGTTGATAAAATCAATCAGTTGCATTGGAAACTTTGATATTTTCACAATTCTAAATCACTATGCACAATCTCAATCTATGAAACCTACTTTTAAAAGAAATTTACGGAGAAATACAATAGCACTGGCGACATTTCGTCGCGAGGAGGTTTGATCAAATGACAAATGCTCGACAAGAAGGTGTAGTTTGTTGGAGTTTATAGTAGAAACTCTAAGTTTGCTTCAAAAGAATGTGAAAAGTCATTTTTACCTTTTGTCCCACATTAAAAGAATATAAGGGAAGGGTAAGGTTTATAACCATTACTCTTCCTCTACCCTTTGAGTTGAGTAGCAATGAGGCTTTTAGTGGGTTTGTGGTGATGTGTGGTTGCCACTCACGGCGCTGCCGCCTGCTCGGACCGGGCCAGAGCCTTGGGCTTTGAGTTTTGGGAAATAAACTTAACTTAATTATCTTTTTGGGTCAAAAATCTGTCAGCATTTAATGACCATTTTTATCAGTCTTAAGTTACCATTTTTCCCCTAATCTCTCTCTTAATGTCGTTTTTCCCCCTAATCTCTCTCCTGATTTACTTCCATTAAACTCCCCATTATGTGACCGTTTTTCCCACGATTTCAGCCATATTCTGATCTCGTTTTCTCCCTTTAAATACTAATGTTCTGGAATTCTTTGGGGAGGACACAAACACAATTACTTCTTCTCCTCCATTATTCTGGGCAATATTCAAGATCGTTCTCAATTTGTTTTTCTGTCAACACCGGAAACGCATAAACCGTGTATCCCTGGAGGTTGATTGCTGTGAGTCCGTGTGTTGTTGCGGGGTAAATTCAACTTTAGGGCAGTGATCTTCTCACGCCACGGTTGTCAGTTAAGTGTATCAATTTAGTTACTAGTTTACGTTCCTACATAGTTATCGGTTTAGATAGTCCTAAGCTTACGAAACATCCACCATAAACTTGAATATGGTACACAAAGGTATTAATATGTTCATGCTCATTTTACACTGCTCATGATATACTCAAATGTACGATATACTCAAATGTATAATAGACATTACATTGGAAATAGGGGAATAAAAGAATCTCTACCCACATAGCACCCGTGATAATTTTTTGCTAATGATTTGTAATTTTTTGTTTCGTATAAACCATATAGGGAATTGTTTCTGCTAAGAAATTAAGGATTGTGATATGTTGTGAGATTTGATGTGGGCCCCAAGAGTGTTCGCCTGAGCTCCGATGTCCGTACACCTGAATCCTGAAAAACGATGTTAAACTACCCCGGGGGTGGTTCCGGGATCGCCCCTCCGACGCTCAAGTCAGTTGAGATAGAGGTAGAGAGAGAAAGTCTCGAGAGAGATGCTCTGGTTTTCTAGGTGAGAATTCAATACCTGTTCATTGATGAGACAATTGGTTTTTATAGTGTTGGGGATTTCCCAGACAGGAAACATTGCTTGGATGGGCCCTTTTTGGTAGCAATGGGCATGCTACCTTTTCAGGCAATGATCATTTCATCCTTTTTAGGGATTCCCCACAGGCTGGTGATTAGGTCAACTTTCGGGTGGGGCCCACCGTTTTCGCCTGTCCCATGCTTCAGGAGGCTTTCATGCTCTTTATTGGGCTGCTGATCAGTTGAGCCCAAACAATTAGCCCCACGCCAGAGATGGGGGTCACTGGGACCTGACTGGAGGGATGCCCGTCTGTGGCGGAATAACAGCCATCTTATTCTGGGTCGATTGGTGACCGGCTTGAGGAGGCAGACGGAGTAGACCACGGTGCCGACCGAGCTCATTCCAGCCGAGGAGGCTTACGCAGGCCGACCTACCCTCTGCCAAGAGGGACGCCGACCGGGTCTCCTTCTTGTGGAGGGGTAGATGCCGACCCGGTCCTCTCAGTGAGAAGAGGGCCGACCGGGTCATTCCTTAGTAAAGGAAGAGCGCCGACCCGGTCATCTCATGTTGAATGGGAGGAGGTCGACCAGGTTGCTCCCCGGTGAAGGGAGAGCGCCGACCCGGTCATCTCCCATGGGATGGGATGAGGTCGACCGGATCACTCCCTGGTGAGGGGAGAATGCCGACCGGGTTACTCCCTAGTGAAGGGAGAGCGCCGACCCGGTCATCTCCCAATGGAGGGGGATGAGGCCGACCGGGTCCCCCCCTGGTGAGGGGAGAGTGTCGACCGGGTTACTCCCTAGTGAAGGGAGAGCGCCGACCCGGTCATCTCCCTTTGAATGGGGATAAGACCGACCGGGTCACTCCCTGGTGAGGGGAGAATGCCGACCGGGTTACTCCCTGGTGAGGGGAGAGCACCGACCCGATCGTCTCCCGTTGACTGGGGATGTGACCGACCGGGACACTTTTGGTTGATGCTTGGACCGAGTGAGGGCAGGAAGCCCCCTTTTGGTCGAGTAGGATATCGAACCACTCGGATAAGGGGCTAATGAGCCCCAAGATGGTCCGAGTGGGTGCTAGCTGATACTTGGCCACATTCGACCAAGTATAGAAGCGGCTCGGCAATAGGAGGGGGGGCTCCTGTTGGCCGAGTAGGACATTGAGCCACTCGGATGAGGGGCTAATGAGCCCCAAGATGGCCCGAGTGGGTGCTAGCTGATACTTGGCCATATGACCAAGTATAGAAGCGACTCGGTAAAGGAGGGGGGCTCCTGTTGGTCGAGTAGGATATTGAGCCACTCGGATGGGGGGCCAATGAGCCCCAAGATGGTCCGAGTGGGTGCTAGCTGATACTTGGTTATGCTTGACCAAGTATAGAAGCGACTCGGCAAAGGAGGGGGGCTCCTGTTGGCCGAGTAGGATATTGAGCCACTCGGACGAGGTGCTAATGAGCTCCAAGATGGTCCGAGTGGTGCTAGCTGATACTTGGTTATACTTGACCAAGTATAGAAGCGACTCGGCAAAGGAGGGGGGCTCCTGTTGGCCAAGTAGGATATTGAGCCACTCGGACGAGGGGCTAATGAGCTCCAAGATGGTCCGAGTGGTGCTAGCTGATACTTGGTTATACTTGACCAAGTATAGAAGCGACTCGGCAAAGGAGGGGGGACTCATGTTGGCTGAGTAGGATATTGAGCCACTCGGACGAGGGGCTAATGAGCCCCAAGAGGGTCCGAGTGGGTGTTGCATTTCGGATGATGGGATCGCCTCGGCCTTAGCCCGACCGGGTATGTCCCGACTTGAGATGCCACATGGCCACTCCTGATACTTGGGATGTTGGGACCCTTGTTTTAGGCCGAGCTGTAGGGGCGCCCTAAGGGATTTTGACACTTTGGGCTTCACTGAATGGACTGAGTAGGTCCAGTTGGGCCGCTATTTGAGGCCCGTTAGAGCGACGCGGGGGGGTTTGCGTTGCACATCCCCCAAGGCACCTCTATATATGTATGGTAGGAGAGAGAGGTTGAGGGTCATTTGCTCATTTGCTCATTCTCTCTCTCTCTCAAAAACTTCAAATCCTCTCAACTTTTCGAAGTTCTTCTTCCAGTTTCCTCGTCCGACCAGGTACGCTCTTGTTTTTTATATTTTCTTTTCCTTTCATTTCCTTTGAATAATCTCGGTCGACTCCCCTGTGTATAAATAATGGGAGATTCGTCCGAGTCGTCGACACCTCCGACCTCACCTCCTTATAAATTGTCCGAGGAGGTGAGGGGGATGGGAATAACTCTGGTGTCGACGGTAATAAGCTGCCCCGACCCCTCGGCTGTGCCCGAAGCGGTTGTTCTCCCGAGTCCGTCTTCTTCGGTGGAGGAGGAAGCCGAGGGTGTTATTCCCTATCCTTGGGAGGTGTCATTGGCTTATCCTCCTTCACGGAGTTACTTAGACAAGTATCTGTCTTGTGATGTAGTAAGGGTTGATATGCCGAGGGGAGCAGGAGAAGCGTCTACCTCGGGTCGGGAATTGGAGTATCCCGACCTTGATCCAAAAGGAGGGCCAGGGACTTTCTTTCCCGAGCCCGGCGTGATAAAATCCCTGACCGAGGACCTCAGGGGTACAACGACAAGGTTCCAAATAAAGGATCCGTACTACCTCGTCCGACCGGAGGCCCGCCATACCGTATTATCTCCGCCGCCCGGGTGCGTTGCCGTTTATTATAAGTCGATGGAGATGGGGCTCCGGTTCCCGCTGACCGACTTTGTCAAGGAGCTACTAAACGCGTACAACCTGGCGATCTGCCAAGTTTCTCCAAACTCCTGGGGCGGAATCAATGCCTTTCAGGCACTCTGTGACCTGATCCAAGTTCGGCCGACCCTCAAGTTATGGAGGCACCTTTATAAGCTGGTCGAGGTTATGGCCGCGACGAACGGTCCGGGTTGGTGGAGCTTCCAAGTCCGACCAGGGTACCGTACTGTCCTTAACCTACCGACTTCACAGAAGGGATTTCGGAGGGAGTTCGCATTTGTGTACTTCGGCGGCGATTGGGGGATTCCTCTTGTTTCTCCTCCGACCGAGCCCGTTATCGCCCTAAATTGCCGAGTGGGTGAACTTGATGATGAGGAGGGTGCCGCGGCCTGCTATATGCAGACCGAGTCCAAAATTGTGAACGGGGGCGAAATATTTGTACCCGGACAGTGGCTTCCCGACTGCAAGTTGTTCAAGGATGAGCATTTCCTTTCGGCAATGGGTCTCAGCTCGACCTTCCCGAAGGGTAATCTACCGGGGAGTTAGCTTAGGTGGTTGGTATGGTCACCTCATTAGTCTTTTGCCTTTTTCGACTAACTCGTTGTTTTGCCTTGTTACAGGACCCGCCCGAGCGTATATCGACGAAACCGACCCTACAATGGCCGACAAGTTGAACGTAGCTGCAATGAGGGCGGCCCGACTGAAGGCCGAGATCGCGGCGAAGGCCATGAAAGTTCCCGCTCCTCCTAAGGTGAGAATTTCGCCTGCTTGCGGCTTCTACTCCAAGCCGACCGATTATTTATTTGCTTTTTGGTATTCTTGCTAACTGTTGTGTTTTGTTTCAGGACCCGGCGAAGCCCAAAAAGAAGAAGAGGAAGGAGCGCTCCTCGGATAAAGTCGCTCAAACAGAAAAGGCAGTCGCTCGGGCAAAGGCCGAGCGCGAGAAGGCCGACAAGCTTGAAAGAGACAAAGCTGCTAAGAGGTCCAAATCTGTGGAGGTGGTCAGCCCGAGAGGGGCCTCTCAGCCGCAGACTGGCGGAGGAGCGCTCTCCTTACATTCCTCGGATTTTAATCCGATTCGGAGCCCTCAGTATACTCCGATGTCTCCCCCCTATGATGGACTTGGGGGAAGTCCGAGGGATGTTGTGGCCCCGAACGTCCCGTTCACCGGGTTGAGTCGGGCAGAAAAGGACGGCCGGTGGACTAAGGCCCTGGATTACATATACACCCCGGCCGACTGTGAATACATACAGGCTACACACGGTCAGAACGAGACCAATGAGCTATTCCGCTCTTGGCTTGATGTATGTGCACCTCTCCTCTCGTCAAGTTTTGCATGAGTTTACTTTTTATCTTCTAACTTTTGACTTTGTTGTATTTCAGTTCTCCGCTCGGATGGCCAACGTGGCCCAGAACCGAGTGAGCCTGACCGAAGAGGTGGCCGCTCTCAAAGAGAAGGCCAAGAAACATTTCGACGAGGTTTATCGAGCCAATGAGGGTAAGCGGATTGCCGAGTCCAAGCTTGAGGATGCTGAGATCGCCATTAAGAAGGATCAGGAAAGCTTCGCCGAGGAGCGGGAAAAATGGGCGAAAGAGAGAGCCGACCTTTCTCTTGCCAGGGATTCGGCACTGACTGCCAAGGATGATGCCCTCGCCAAGCTGGCAGAGGCCCAGCTGAAGGTGACCGAACTTGAGGCCAATTTGGCCGAGCTGGAGGGCAAGGTTAAGACCGACGAGCAGTGGTTTGCTGAGTGGGAGAAATCCGACGCTGCGGCGGTCTATGCCAACGAGGTCGGGAGTGCTGCTCACAAAATGGGTGAGGACGAGACTCTCGACCGACTGAAAAAGGTCCTGGCCACGTCCTACCCCGATCTGATTTGGGCCGAGGTTTGGTCGGGCTACCAGGAGTCAGTTGATGCCGACAACGCTGCTATCATGGCTCGGCTGGAGACCGAGGGGGGCATAGACGAGGAAGATGATGATGAGGAGGGCCATGTTGACGTCAACGTCATTGATGGTGACGATGATGTCGACGGTGATGCTGACGCGGTCGATGATGCCGGTCGGGGAGAGGAGCTAGTCGGGGACAACTCGGAGCGAACGCCGAAAAGTGTGACCGACCTTCCCCCCCTCCTAGCTCTTAGGATGTGCTCTCCTTGTACTTAGTCGTTTTTTGTTTTGTAATGACGATATCTGTAATGTTCGACCCGTTTAATGAATGACTTATCTTTTGGCCTCTGTTTTCTTGTTTGTTGATTGCAATAGTACCCGACTAAACTTGTTTGCTAGTCGATTCCGAGCAACTATAATTTCCCTGAAAAGTGCCAACTTGTTCTGACTGGTTAAGTCTATATTGATTCCGACTGGTTAAGTCTATATTGATTCCGACTGGTTAAGTCTATATTGATTCCGACTAACTTGTTTGTTTTACATCAAAAAATGCCGACTGGCTATGAATAAGCTAAGCTATTACAATATGCCCCTATTGCAAGTAACAAACTTTACACATAGAATTTTTTAAGGTTGTCCGAGTTCCAGGGTCGGACCAAAGGGATGCCTTCGGCGGACTCTAGTCAGAATGTGCCTGGCTTGATGACTTCTGTGACTTTGTACGGACCGTCCCAGTTAGGTCCTAGTTTTCCCTTCAGGTGTGAGAGTCCAGTGGCCTCGACTTTCCGAATGACCCAATCGCCGATTTGGATTGGGCGGGGCTTTACTCGGCGGTTGAACGCTCGAGTGACTCTCTGCTTGTACTGTATGGACCTTAACAGCGCATTGCCCCTTGTTTCTGGCAACAAGTCAAAGTTGACTGGTTTTTCTTCCTCGTTCCTTTCGTACTCATAGAAGGTCATTCGGGGAGATGGGATGCCAATCTCTACTGGTAGGACAGCCTCACTTCCGTACACCAGACTGAATGGCGAGTGCCCCGTTGCCTCCTTGGCCGTAGTTCTGGCCGACCAAAGGACCCCGGGTAGGTCGTCGACCCATGCTCCTTTGGCAGCCTCCAAGGATTTCTTGATTCCTTTGAGAACTATTTTGTTGGCCGATTCAGCTTGCCCGTTCGTTTGTGGTCGGGATACTGCAGAGAATTTGGTACGTATACTGAAACGGGCACAATATTCCCGAGTAGGACCACTGTTGAATTGGCGCCCATTATCGGAAATCAGTACCCTAGGAACCCCAAACCTGGTGATAATGTTCCTCCAAATGAATCCTTGAACCTGCTTATCCGTTATGGAAGAGAGTGGCTCGGCCTCAGTCCACTTAGTGAAGTAGTCGATAGCGACTATGAGGAACCTTCTTTGGTCCGAGGCTGGGGGAAATGGTCCGAGTAGGTCCATACCCCACTTGTCAAACGGCAGAACGGCTTGAATTGACGTTAAGGGGGTGGTTGGTGCCCTGGGTATACCCGAATGGATTTGGCAAGATGAACACTTTTTGACCAACTCATGGGCATCCGTTTTCAGAGTGGGCCAGTAATAACCTGCCCTGAGAGCCTTCCCGGCGATAGTCCTTCCTCCTTGATGGCTTCCACAAGCCCCTTGGTGAATTTCCCTGAGGATGTAGTTACCCTCCTCCGGAGTGACGCATTTGAGCAAGGGGTGGGTGAACGACTTTTTGTATAGCTGATTCTCGTGCCATAGGAACCACCCGGACTTGTGCTTTATCCGTTCTGCTTCCTTGCGATCTTCCGGAAGTTTTCCATCTCTTAAATATCCGACTACCTCTTCCATCCAGGTAGATGTCCGATTCAACATGTGCTGTTCCTTGACATTGATACTGGGTTGGCGAAGGACTTCCCACATGATTGTCCGAGGGGCTGATCCTTCCGCCGAGCTGGCCATCCGAGCCAGGGCGTCGGCTTGTTGATTCTCTGATCGGGGTATGTGAGTGATTCTGAACTGAGATAGCTGTTTGATGATACCCTGGGCCTTAGCCAAATACATTCTCATGTTGTCTTCCTTGGCCTCGTACTCGCCAGATACCTGACCCACTATCAGCTGTGAGTCGGATTTAGCGTCGACCCCAGTGGCCCCGGCCAAGATGCATAACTCCAATCCGAGGATCAGGGCTTCGTATTCAGCCTCATTGTTGGAGCCTAGGAACTCGAACTTGATGGCGTATTCCATCTTTTCTCCAATCGGTGGTTTGATGACCAGCCCGGCTCCGCAGCCTGTCTTGGTGGATGAGCCATCTACTTGCAATTCCCAGCTATCTTGCTTGTCGACTGGGGGCCTGGATGTACACTCTGTTATGAAATCGGCCAAGGTCTGGGCTTTGATCGCCCTCCTGGGTTCATATTCCAATCCGAAGTCTGCTAGCTGATCCGCCCAATCGGTCATCCGACTAGAGTGGTTTCTATTTTCAATGAGCTTCCTGAGCGGCTGACTGGTGAGGACTTTAATGGGGTGAGCCTGGAAGTAAGGCTTGAGCTTCCGACTAGCCATCACTAAGGCAAACACCATTTTTTCCACTTCGCCGTACTTGCTTCAGCTCCGCGAATGCGTGGCTTATGAAGTAGACCGGGTGTTGCTTTCCTTCTCTCTCGCTATCAAAACAACAGCGAGCGCGTACTCTAAAATAGCCAAATAAATAAACAATGTTTCCCCCGGCAAGGGGGAGATCAACTTCGGGAGGGTTAATAGATGCTCTTTTAGGGAGGTGAAGGCCTGTTCGGCTTCGTCATCCCAAGCGAATTCTTTTCTTTTCAGCGTTTTGAAGAAGTGCAAGCTCTTATCCGCTGACCGTGATAGGAAGCGACCGAGGGCTGCCAGACAGCCGGTTAGGCGTTGTACTTCTCTTACATTCCGAGGAGACTTCATTTCCCTAACGGCTTTGATTTTGTCGGGGTTTGCTTCGATTCCTCTTTCGTCAACCAGGAATCCGAGGCACTTACCCCCTTTTACTCCAAAGACACACTTCTTCGGGTTTAACATCATGCGGAAGCGTCTTAATGTTCCGAGGGTCTCCCTTAAGTCTGAAGAATGATTGCTCTGGACCTTGCTTTTGACGATCATATCGTCAACGTATACCTCTATATTCCGACCAAGTTGACCACAAAAGATTTTGTTGACCGTGCGCTGATATGTCGCCCCTGCATTTTTGAGCCCGAAGGGCATCATTTTATAGTAATATACTCCCTGGTTGGTGATGAACGCAGTGTGGACTCGATCCTGCTCAGCCATCGGGATTTGGTGATACCCGGCATTTGCGTCCATGAAGCTTAGAAGGGCGTGACCTGCAGTTGAGTCGACTAGCCTATCGATCTTGGGCAGAGGGTGGTTATCTTTTGGACAGGCCTTATTTAGGTCTGTAAAATCCACGCACATCCTCCATGCCCCACTCGACTTCTTGACTAGGACCACATTGGCCAGCCATTCCGAGTACTGGCATTCTTCAATGAACCCCGCTTCCAGCAATTTCTTAACTTCGGCAGCTGCCGCGGCATTTCTTTCGGGGCCTTGATGCCTCAGCTTTTGCTTGACCGACTTGAACCCTTCTTTGATGTTTAGCTCGTGGCACATCACTTTAGGGTCGAGCCCGGGCATTTCATTGGCTTCGTAGGCAAAAACGTCTCTGAACTCTGTTAGAACTTGAATGATCTCCTTTCTTGTTTGAGGTTCCATGGCCTTGCCCACTCTCAGAGTCCGACCATGTTTCTCGTCAATGACGACCTCTTCATCATCCTCGGCTGGCTGAGGGCGCTCGTATTGCTTGGGGTTTTCGGTGATATAAACCCCGAGGCTACTTGAGGGCTGACCATGCTCTCGCTTTCTTTTCTTCGAGTCCTCTTGGACGTCGACCTTGCTCTTCAAGCTGTTCACATAACATTCTCTAGCCGCCTGCTGATCCCCTTGGATCTTTCCTACTTTTCCTTCGTCAGTTTCGAACTGCAAGAGGAGCTGATAAGTGGAAATTGCTGCCTTGACCTTGTTCAGAGTTGGTCTTCCCATTATGATGTTGTATGGCAGAGGGAAGTCCACTACTAGGAAGTCAATCGGTAGGCTTCTTCCTTTGCCCTTCTCACCCATCCGAGTGGGCAACTTTATAGATCCAACAGGATGTACCGAGTTTCCCCCAAAGCCTATGAGTGGCTGATTGAGGGGGGTTACATCCCTTTCATTGTACTTCAGTTTCCTGAGACATTATAATGTGATTATATCGGCGGAGGATCCACTATCCACCAGCACCCTTTTTACTCTTGCGTTGGCCACCTTGAGTTCGATGACTAGGGGGTCGTCATGAGGAGTATGTAGGGCCCGACTGGATTCCCCGAATGTCATGACGGGGCAATCTGGGCGGGGATGGTTGACCTCGAGTACTTGATGCTTGAGATCTTGGAGGTGGGCTTTGCGTGATCGGTCGGTTAGGCCTCCCGACGCGAAGTCACCTGCTATGACTCCGATGAACCCCTCCGTGTCTCCACTGTTGGATTGACCGACCTTTTCTCTTCGCTGGAGTGCTTGAGGTATCGGTTCAGCTTCCCCTGGTCAGCTAGATTGTTGAGGGATTTCTTGAGTTCCCTACAATCTTTAGTGGTGTGCCCGCATTCCTTGTGATATTCGCACCACAGGCTCTTATCTCTTCGAGCAGCCGACGTTTTGATGGAAGGTGGGCGGGGGAGAGTGACTTTGTCTTTTATGTCTAAGTATATCTCTCTTCTATTTTTGGTGAACCGGGGGTCGACACCGTGGTCGTTAAACCTGTCTGACCGACCACCTGTCTTCTGTTGCTTCGATAGGTCCTTGTGATTTCCTTCTTCTTTCCTCTTCCTGCTTCCATCGTCTGAATGGCGACATATGTCTGTCGCTTGGATGAATCTTTGAGCCCGAGTCATTGCTTCAGAGAAGGTTTTGACTTCGTTCTCTGCCAAGGACCATCTCAACCGACCGGGCTGGAGTCCAGACATTAGGGCGGCGAATGCCACCGCGTCTTGTAGATCTGAGATCTTTAATGACTCTTCATTGAATCTTTTGATGTAATCGGCCAAACCTTCGTTTTTCTCTTGCCTAATTCCCATCAAATGGAGACTGGTTTTCTTTTGTCTCTTTCCTGCAACAAACTGGTGGATGAACAGGTCTTCGAGGACCGGAAAAATCAGTTATGATCCCCGCGGGAAGCTCTTGAAACCAGCTCAGGGTCAAACCTTTGAGTGTTGTGGGAAAGAAACGACACCAGGTGGCTTCGCAGCCAGTCTGGACACTCATTTGAGCTTTGTACGTTGCCATGTGGTCGTCCGGGTCGATTAGACCCGCGAATGGCTCAATGGATGGTGTTTTGATTTTTCCAGGGCTGGGCGCCTCAAGTATGTCCTGGCTGAATGGGACCATGAACTTAAGCGCCCCACTGTTGATCCGAATGGGCTTCGATTGGGCTGAGTCGCCGCGCCCTTCCCGCTGAGCGGCTTTCTTATTAAGAATGTGCCGAGCGTCTAGGCCCTTGCTGAGCCGCTTCTCGTTCAAGAAATGCCGAGCATCGGGGGTTTTATTCCCGACGTTGCCCCTGGGCGATTTTGATACGTGCGTCTCCTCACCCCGCAACGTGGATCTCCCTTTAGACCCGTGCTTCTCTTCCTCCCCCTGTCTGGATCGTTGCCGATCGTGCTGACTATGCTCTCTCGGGCCCGACCGCTGCCGGCTAGGCTGGCCTTGGTTCTCTGCCCGAAGGGAAGGGACCATGGTCTGGTCTTTAGGGGGTTGAAGAAAGCGTCCCTACTGTAGATTGGCCAACATATCCCTCAGGCTTTTCTGCAAGGTCTGCTGGAGCTGAGCGGCTATCAAATTTATGTCCGCCGTTGATATGGGATGGGGGTCGGCGTCTTGGTAGCCGCCGTGTGAGGGTCCCGTCTATTTTCGATTGACTGATCCTCCTCATGGTCGAGGGTTTGAACGGTCGGCGTCCTGGGCCGTTCGGACCTCCTCTGGTGAGATGGTGAAGGATCCCTTTCGGACCTCTGAGCCTGTGCTGAGGGCGGTCTGGTGCGCGTGCTCCTGGCTGGGGCCATTGCTGAGTAACAACGAAGTGAATCTTACTGAGTGGTGGCGAAGCGACTTTGATTGTAGCTTCCCCACAGACGGCGCCAAACTGTTTCTGCTAAGAAATTAAGGATTGTGATATGTTGTGAGATTTGATGTGGGCCCCAAGAGTGTTCGCCTGAGCTCCGATGTCCGTACACCTGAATCCTGAAAAACGATGTTAAACTACCCCGGGGGTGGTTCCGGGATCGCCCCTCCGACGCTCAAGTCAGTTGAGAGAGATAGAGGTAGAGAGAGAAAGTCTAGAGAGAGATGCTCTGGTTTTCTAGGTGAGAATTCAATACCTGTTCATTGATGAGACAGTTGGTTTTTATAGTGTTGGGGATTTCCCAAACAGGAAACATTGCTTGGATGGGCCCTTTTTGGTAGCAATGGGCATGCTACCTTTTCTGGCAATGATCATTTCATCCTTTTTAGGGATTCCCCACAGGCTGGTGATTAGGTCAACTTTCGGGTGGGGTCCACCGTTTTCACCTGTCCCATGCTTCAGGAGGTTTTCATGCTCTTTATTGGGCTGCTGATCAGTTGAGCCCAAACAGGAACTAAGGTTTACTAAGTCGATCTCAAACCTCAAGTTCCTTCCCAATAATACTTTACTAATTGATCCGTATGTCATTCATAAATCTTACATATTTGCTCTCAGCAACATATTTTTAGGTTGATGAGAAGCAATATCTGTTATATTAGATATCCGAAACCCTATATGGGTAAACTTAGCCTCATTAGACAAACAAGATTATACCCTTTGAGAGTATGGAGGGGATGTAAGAGAAATCTCACTCCGAAACTTCTCTTACAAAATTTGATCCCACAATCTCATAGTCAAGAGATACAAATTTAATTACTAGATCAACCTATGTTTAATAAGCTCCTCCCAGAAAAACTAACCTTTACTACTAAATTACACAAATTTTCACGAAAGAATTTCATTTGTTTAATCTGCTTACGTCATGTCAAGAACAACTTAACAAGCAATAAGTTGGTACCAAATAAGAGTTACGCCAGTGCCAATTTAGCTTGGTATTAAATTGACTCTTACTTGGTACTAAATTTCTAATTGGTGTGAAAGTGAAAATTTCGTTACCAACTAGTTAAGTGCATGTTCGACCAAAGTAGTTGATAGTTATAATGGGAGTTGTGAGCTTTTAGCTGTGAAACTAGTTGTCTAATATATAAGTGTTCGGTAATAATAGTTATTGACAAAATTTTAATGTGAATATGGTAGCTTTTGTTAAAAGTCACAATATTAGCTTTTAGCAAAAGCTACTCAAAAGCCAAAAGCAATTTGAAAGCTACCTCCAAAAGTTATTTTGGCGAATGCTAAAATAATTTCTCAAAAGTTACCTAAAAGCTACTTAGAGCATGTACATTGGTCTAGTTTTTAGTTGGTCTAGCAAATAGTAAAACTAGCTTTACTTAGTTTTGTTATTGGGGAACTTGGTCCTTTGGGTTGGTTGGTCTGGATTTCCAGACCATATGCACCTTGGATGGAGTGCACAAGACAAATGAAAATCTGCCGCGTGGAAAAGAATATGGCGAGAAAAAAATACTGGGCCCAAATGAAATGCAGTGCATTGAAGAAAAAGGGCGAAAGAGAGACAACACTTGTTGCGTGAAACGCTGAACTTCAACAAGCTGCTGGGCCCAAAGCTTGGGATTATTGTCAGTGCGTCTGACGCGTGTCAGAGCCCACTTATCAGCGAATGCAGTGCTGCCACGCGGAGTTACTTTGCTCTCTTTTTTGCTGATTTCTTCAACTGTCATTTTTACAATGTTAAAATTTGGTAACGTTAATATAAAAAAACCAGGTTATAATTTTAAAAAAAATTTAACAATAACGGCTATAAAATATTTTTATATATAAATTGAGCCCAAATTTCATATATTTTACCACACTTCTTCCCAACCTATTTTTTTCTAATTACTCTATCCTACCTAATATTACTTATACTAAGCCAATATTATGGATTCAAATAATCCTAATTACTCCCAAAATAATCCAAACCACCCACAAAATCCCCAAAATAATTTCCAAATCGATCCAAGTGTGCTACAAAATCCGGAATTCCAAAGAATGTTTATGTTTGTGTGTTTTAAATTATCTATCTTATGTAATGTGTTCGTTGTTTTTAATTATATGTCAAGTTAACGTAATTTAATTTAACGTAAGCTAATTAGCACATAGTTACTATAATGTCAAGTTAACGCTAATTTAATGTAACGTAATTTAATTACTCCATCCGTCCCAAAATATAGTTCCCATTTTCATTTTGGGTGTCCCAAAATATAGTTCCCATTTCCATGTTTAGTTCCACATTTTTCCATAATTTGTCTAGAAAAACTGTGTCCCATCATTTATTTGCTTCTTGAATTTTGTTTTTTGATTTGTTTATTCAACCCAAGTGTTATAATTAATGCTCTTTCACCAATTATTCTCCATTCTCTCTCCTAAAATCATCTTTTCCCATACAAACATTTATTTAAATAAACAAAAAATCTTTACTATCCCTCTTAGATTCTACTTGCATAAATTACCTTGAAAAAATGGAAATGGGAACTATATTTTGGGACAGAGTGAGTAGCTTTTATTAATTTAAATAGTCTATTATATATAAAAATAAACATTGGATAGGAGAGAGAGTATATGGTGGGGTATGGTAAAAGTAGGAGAGAGAAATAGAAAAACCAAGTAAGACCAACCAAACCATTGTGAGAAAAAAAGATGAGTTGGTGGGAGTTTAGTGGGATGTGAGGTGTAAAAAGGAGGGAAGGAGAGAGAATGACAAAAACGTAAAGACTAACAAAGACCAACCCAACCATTGTACATGCTCTTAAAAGCTATCTCAAAAGCTGCGCCCAATAGACCCTAAGTTGGTACCTCAAACTCGTAAAATAACCAAAATATTATTGTTAGAGTCCTTTAAAAAACTTGAACAATTAATTACCAAGACTTTCCCCACCTGATAAGATTTTTACATCAAACCCTAAATGTCTAGCTTAGAGTAGACTAAGGGTGCGTTCTCTTCACCTTTAAAAAAAAAAATAAGTTTTAGGTCCAACCAGTTTAGATTTCAATAAGGTCCAATAAGTTCTAATAAGGTCCAATAAGTTATAATAAGGTCCAAATAGTCAATGATTAATAAATCAAAATTAAATGTTTAATCAAAGTACCACTATGATTATATAGAATTATAATCACATTATTATAATCATGGTCAAATAAGGTTAATAATAATAATCATAAGAGATTATTAGAAAATGTTATTTATAAGAGATTAATAATTAGTACTATTTTTTTGAAGGGTAAAGTTTAATAATTATTACGCCATAACTAATTTCGAGGAGTAATATCTACGTTGTCACTCATCAATTTTTTTGTCAAATAAGTTCCAATCAGGTCAACAAGTTTCAATTAGGTCCTATAAGTTTCAATCAGATCCAATAAGTTAAATCAGGTCCAATCAAAATCAATAAATTCAGATTAATGTAGATAAGTTTAAAGTTTTTAAGGTGGAGAGAACGCACACCATAAGAAAAGTTTTATCAAAATTACTACGTAGTATCATTTTTCTAATAAAAAAAATGTCGGCAACAACTTTTGAACATAAAACTTTAAAGTTAAACAACCACCCCCACCTTCCCACCATCCTCAAATCCCCTCCCTCCTAGGGGAAAATCCATCTAATTAGAAGGCAGTACAGCAGTAACAGCACACCACCCCCTAATCAAATCAAATCACACTATTCACTCAATACTACTACTTTATTCCATTCCTAAGATCCTTCAACTTCCCCTATTCTTCAAACCCTTTTTCTTATATCACCCAAAAAAACAAAAAACCACCACTAAAAATTATCATCATCTGATACAATCATACAACCCACCATTATCTCTACCTCAACTTTCAGTTCACCAATCAGTCAAACTTAGAGCTCTACCAGTCAACACTACACTAGTGAACTAAAGATGTCTTTTTTTATGGGATTGTTTATGGGAATTACAGTTGGTTTGTTGATTATCGTTGCTTTTGTTCGTTGTGAAAATGCTAGATCCAAATCTCGCTCTCAACTTGTATGTTTTTTTTTGTTTAATGTGATTTTTCTTATTGTATTTCATTGAATTTTGGTGGGTTATTTAATTTTTTTTGTGGGTATGCTTTTTTTTTTTTTGAAATTTTTGTAGGCAGCGACAATTGCGGCGTTTGCGAGAATGACAGTGGAAGATTCTAGAAAGTTGCTTCCTCCTCCTTATTATCCTTCTTGGGTTGTCTTCTCTAACCGTCAAAAGGTCCTATTTTTACTCTTATGTTTGTTTCTAATTTTCTGTAATTTTATTATGGAAACGACGACGTTTGGTTTGCTAAAGTTTAATTTTTTTTTGTGGGTTGTGATTTTCAGTTGAATTGGCTTAATTCCCATCTTACCAAAATTTGGCCTTATGTTGACCAGGTATTTTTTTTTAAATTTTTTTTGAGTTATTTAATCAGATTTTTTTCTAATTTTAATTCTATTTTTTTTAGTAGTAATGTAGTTAACTTTTATTATATTTATGTTATATAGTTATGGGTGTGTATTGTCTTATATTGTTAGGCAGCATCAGAGCTAATAAGGGAGTCAGTGGAGCCAATACTAGAGCAATATAGACCAATTATATTGTCTTCCTTAAAATTTTCCAAGTTTACTCTTGGAACTGTTGCACCTCAATTTACAGGTACTAGTATTGTTGCTTTTGATCTTGGGTTATTTATATTTTTTCTAAATTTTATTATGTAATATACATTTTGGGTCAATGGTAATCTTTGGGAAAATGAGGTATATATAGAGGATATATTGGAGTATATGAGGCAGCAAATTGTCCTGCATTAGTTACACCACGTAGCAATACAACTTTTTTCACAAGTCGCAACTATTTTAAGAAATAGGGCGAAGTTTTGAGAATAATAAAAAAAATCAACAAGAAATTTTTTGATGGGTTGAAGCTAGCACCACATTACCCACGTAGCTGGTGTATATATTAAATTTAACGTTGATGCGGACAATAAATGAAGTCCCTCTATCACATTTCTGTAGTTGGGCATGAGGTGTGTAGGCACTCAAAATTGATCAAGAATCTAGTGGTGTTCAGGATGGCCCTTAGTGATATGTTCATGTATTATCACATTCCCATGCACAATTTGCAGGTTCAATTCCTTCCTTGTGTTGATGGCGTGACGGCCTTGGATGACTAGAAAGGTAAAAAGTGCTAACATCACATGTTATGGTTGCCTGCTAAAATGTTATGAAGTTATGGGAGTAAGCTTTGGATGCAACATATTTAGCAGTGGCATTGGCAATAATGACAAAATATATGCTACGTTGGCACTAGAGTGGGATAGGTTAGGTTGAGACTTCGTGTACTAGGATGATAAAGTTACGCAGGAGACACATTGACCCAAAGTAGAGTGGTGATGTTAAGGCTACCGCCCTAATCTGCCGCAGAATAGCCAGTAAGAGATGTTGACCTTGTTAAACCGTGTCCTTAAAATTGCACAAGACATGTTATATGGATTGAAGACGAGATTCCCCGGAATAATGCTTACACTAACACTGTTGATATATTGCATAGCAGTTGTCTGGACGAGTGAATTTCACATGTACTAAGGCTTGAGGCTCTAACAAGATGACAATAGGAGAAGTATTAGAGATAGGTTGTTCAGAGGTAGCACTTAGCTTGGACTTGTCAATAGCCATCGAAGTTGAGTTACCGAGAGGGCCTGTAAATTACAAGCTGTATTCCTTTTGTATATGTTTGTCGTGGGAAAAAGTGGCCACCTTGGGATGTGATAGAAATACATAAGAAAAGTTGTGGAGGTTTGTCATAATTCATAAAATTTTCATTCTTGGAAGACAATTGATGCGATGAAGAGGAGATATTGAGAATGCATTGACCATAATATTATCAACATAAAGAAGTGGTATTACTGTGGTAAGCAATATCCGATATATGAAGCCGTTACTATCTTTGTAGTCCTCCAATAGATTCGAGAAGCAGTGGGTGAGTTGTTGAAGTCGACAGATGGTGGATTGTTCCCAAGTCCTAAGTAAACTCGACTGGAAGAGACTATGCATTAGCTAAGTGTGTTTAGGTTGATATCTTTATCTAGGTTTTGTTATTAAGTTAGTACAAAGATGGCCGATGTTACTCATGAACGGTTCTTTCGGTCAGATGAAATGGCAGTAAAGTGATATAAGCATTTATTTATTTTGATGGTCTTGTATATGTGATGGAGACTAATGAATATAAAAGTGATGTTTGAAACCATAAACTAATACTCTATGTAAGCTTACATAATTGTATGACCAAATGGGGAGTTCATAGGGTAATCGGTTGGGGAGTGAGGAGGTCTACAGAATCTATAATTAGGGAGTTCATAGGACACGAGGTCCGGGAATGAGATAGGGACATAATTGTCAATAGTATGACCAATTTCAAATGAGCTCCAATGGCAATAGTAGTTTGAGATTTACTAATAAACAATTCAGTTTATATACCAATCAACTAATGACATAAAATGGTTGAGTCATTACTAATAAAATTATGACACACACAAAAGTTAATACTTGGAGGATTGACCTATACACACCAAGGAAGAAGCAAAGAGGAAGGAGGATAGCAGAGGATGAGGAGAAAAGGAAGTATGGAACCCTTAAGGGTTCAATGTGGACCCTTTAGACAAAATCAAGTTGTTGAGGAGACCCTGAATTTTCAAGATTCTAGACTCTAGAGTTGCCCAAGATAGCAGGTTCAATTGCACAAAGCCGAAGAGTTGTCACATCATCTTCAATTTCTCCTTAGAGGCCTTAATGTTAGTGCTGGAAATCAGATTGATAAATAATGTAGAGGCAAAACTCAGATAAATGTATTAGCTTTGGAGCAGAAAAATCCCCTGTTCTAATACAAGTTTAGAGGCTCTCCCAAGACAGATATAAAAATACTCAATATTCTTCTATGCCTAAACTTATTTCCCTTCTCCTATTTATACTACTTCCTTACATCATTTCATTCATAACCCTACTGTAGCTTCTAGAGGAATCCTCATCTCAACGCTCCTAATTGTACTGGTGCAGGAGAATAATCAGAGGATCTCCCAATTACAGCTGTCCATTCTCTCCTTTGTCCTGATGTGCCCCAATTCCCTTTTTACCCCTCCTTACATATGTATGAATTTATCTCCTGTGCCACCCTTGTCAACTTGATTTCCAGCAGTTAGATCCAACACTAATCATCACTATTTCCTTGGACATTTTGTACCAAGAATTTGCGAAAAGAAGAAGCTTAAATAGTGTAGGCCAGTCTGATGCTATGTTAGTTTAAGCCTGCGATAATGCAAGACAATAAACATTTAGGGTATAGATTGTTTAAGACTAAATCTGTTAAACAAGTTACTTTCTAATATGTTAATATAGGTTTAGTAGTGCTTGCTGCAAGCCCTTATTCCAAGTTACCCTTGGGCTGATGTAAATTTATGGAAGTACCTGATACTGCATGGTTTATGTTCAAGTAGCCTATATGAAGTGACTGGTTTCCTCGCAAATGTTGAAGTTGCAATGCAACGTAGTTAGGAAAGGTAACAATCTCTTTCTCGTCCATATATAACATCTAACACCGATAGTTTGTTTGGATAGGAGGATTTGGAGGGAAAGGGAGAGAAAGGAAAGGAGGGAAACACTTTCTCTTGTTTGGATACGAAATGGGGTAAGGGAAAGGAAGGGAAAAAGGATTCATTTTTTCTCCCCTTTTAATAAACCAAATGCTTCTAATGTTGGATCGATATGGAAGGAAAATGCAAAGTTACTCATCCCTCCCATTCCTTTCCTCCCCTTCCCTTCCCTTCCCTTCCCTTCCTTTCCCTCCATCATTGCTATCTAAACAAAGTGTGAAGTTTAAACGGCTAAGAATTGGCTTCGGGCTTCACAAAGTCGTTTGGAACTTAGGGCGTTTGTCTATATTTCAGCAACAAATAGCCTAGTTTTTAGGTACTTTTGAGTTTTTTTTTTTTTGAATTTACTATTATGATCAATGGATGCTTCAATCTTTGCCATTCTATCGTAGTAGAAGAAAGAACGAAAAGGGAAAAAAAATCCCTTCAATCCCTTACATGATCAAGTTAAGACTTAATATCTAGATTATGATCCTCTTGAGGCTTAGAATCATGGTCTTTTCATGATTGGAGTGTAATTCCACCTGTGTACCTTTACTAGGTATAAGAAAATTGTAGCCTGGAGTCTAAGGACAAGGGTCTTTGTACGGACATTAATTTGTTTTGAGTAGGCTTCCTTACCCGGAATTGACTGTTTGAGCGTTATCTCCGAAGAATATTTAGATCATCGCAGACCACTTCAAAAATAGATTCTTTATATATATATATAAGGAAGAGACCCAGATGAACTCTAAGCGATGAACTCTAAGGAAGAGACCCAGTTTAAATGGAAAATGCTAAATTAAAACTAAAACAAGAAGGAAAATAAACGTTGGAGTGAGAGCAGTAGAACTTACAGAAGTAAAAGAGAGGAAATGATGATTGAAACTTTTAACTTGTATTGATAACTTGGAAAAATACAATTTTTGTGTTTTTCACTCAAACTTTCTCTTAGACTTGCTCTTAAAGCTCTTGAACTAACTCTTGATTGCAATGGAAATAAATGAGTCTATTTATAGACCCAGTGGAAAGGATATAGACAAATCAGTACAATTATTGGAGTAATCTAGATAATTACAATACTATTTGCTTTTCCGAAATTGGACAACTGGATAAATTTCTTCCGTTATTTTGTAGTACGATTGTAACTTTTGACAAATTTAGAGAAATTTCGACGAAAGTACTATTCATGGTACTGTTCACCGACTGCTTTTTATTGTGCACTATTCACTTTTTGAAAGTTGTTGGAAATTTCGTGCTGTAATCCTTATCTTTGTTGATCTTGAGTGGTGGGCAGCTGGAACAAACTTTAGATACCTGTCTGGAATTTTGTCCCTAACTTTTGCCTAAGTGTAAAATATTTACACTTAGCGGGATCTTTCTTTTTTCTTTTAGAAATCAAATGGATCTTGTGCACGTGGGCCACTATAAACATCTGGGCTAGAGGCCTTAGAGGAACTGAAACTCTTGGATGATGGATGTTTTGTGCTTCGGCCGAGAAACCGAAGAAACCGATTAAAAATTTCAGCCTTTGTCTATTGCAACCTTCTTTTCGGCTTTGGATTTTGTGGATGAGGATAGGGATTGTATTATTTTTTGTGGAGGAGCTACTTGGATTTGTTTATATTGCTGGAAACTCGCTTAGTCCATTCATTGTAATCATGAAGGGCAGAAAAACCATGTTGGAGATATTGAGATACACAGTCCTGCATATTTGGATATATGGTGAAAATTTTCCACCATTTTACCCGATATTCTCGAATCAGGAAATAGGGTTTGGAATCAATAATTCGACAAATCCAACACATAATCCAGGAGATTCGGATTATCTGGCAAAAGTAAATAATACTGGAGAATTCAAATCCTTCTGGAGTTTTGGTTTTGGAACAATAAAGCTAGAATGGTGTTTGAAGTTCTTCTGGGAAGATATCTGGAATTGCTCCATATCGTTCCCACCATTCTATGAACCAAATTGGAAATGTTTTATTTTTCTCGGGAGGCAAAGGATGGAAACCGAAAAACCAAGAATGGTTAGAACTTTGGAGTAAAAAGGTACAATGCCATGCTTGCATGTAATCGTAAAAATTGTAAGTTTGTGGGAGTTTTGGATCAATAAGGTTGGAAGGAAATGTCTTGGGAGTTTGAGAGGGAAGAATGAGAAGCCTTCCACTCTCTACTAGAAATGACATGGAAAATCTGACATTTAGAATAATTTGTGGAGGTATTAATATTATCTTTAATGTGGCATGAATTTGTTTCACGAAGGATATTTCGATAATATTGAATGGATTTAGTGATTTCAAAAGGAAACCAAGAAAAATTTTCTGGAACTAATTTGTGGAGGTATTAATACAGTATTATCTTTAATCTGCTAAGTTTGTTCCAGCTGTCCAGCACTCAAGATCAGCAAAGATAAGAATTACAGCACGAAATTTCCAATAACTTTCAAAAAGTGAATAGTGAACATTAAAAAGCAGCCGGTGAACAGTATATGAATAGTACTTTCGTCGAAATTTCTCTAAATTTGTCAAAAGTTACAAGCGCACTACAAAAGTAACGGAAGAAATTTATCCAAATGTCCAATTTCGTAAAAGCAAATAGTATTGTAATTATCTAGATTACTCCAATAATTGTACTGATTTGTCTGTATCCTTTCCCATGGGTCTATAAATAGACTCATTTATTTCCATTGCAATCAAGAGTTAGTTCAAGAGTTTTAAGAGCAAGTCTAAGAGAGAGTTTGAGTGAAAAACACAAAAATTGTAAGTTTGTGGGAGTTTTGGATCAATAAGGTTGGAAGAAAATGTCTTGGAGTTTGAGAGGAATGAATGAGAAGCCTTCCACTCTTTACTAGAAATGACATGGAAAATCGGACATTTGGAATAATTTGTGGCGGTATTAATATTATCTTGAATGTGGCGAGGAATTTGGGTCACGAAGGATATATCGATAATATTGAATGGGTTTAGTAATTTCAAAAGGAAACCAATTGAAATTTTATGGAATTATTTTTTGGGGCATATTCAGAGATTTTATGGTTAAATTCTACATGAGAAGAAAATCAATTGAGGTAAAGTTAGTTAAAAACAGAGTATCACATTGGATTTTTTGGTGGTAGGAAATATCAGTAGTATTTGGATGGGTTTTTTGAGGAGCCGTTTGTGATATTGTTTGAGCATAGGAAATTTGAGGGAGATCGATAAATTGGAAAATTGGTTTGTGGAAACAGGAATTCCTCCCCGTGGAATGGATTACTATACCTTTCTCGCCCCGGAAGCAGGGAGCCTTGGAACCTTTCATCCTATTCATCCCCTGCATAAATCATATTAATTTGTTTATAAATAGAATTAGTTTGAAGACGATGGACCTCACTATGTTGTAATTTTGCAGAAAATTTAAAAGAAATTGTTTTTTCATCAATGAAAACATGAATACCTATTTCATCTACTGAAAATGGATACCTTTGAGTTAGAAATGGAGTACCAAGAATAATGTTATAATTAAGATCCTTAACAAGAGTAAATGGAATTTGAAAATAATAATCATTATTGAAAATAGAAGCTTTAAAAAGTTTATATCGAATTTGAAGTTTTTGACCATTAGCAATAGTCAAGTGTTCAAGTGGCATTTTCATAATACCTAAGAGGAATTAATCCTTCCTTAATGCAGTTAAGATTGGCACCACTATCAAATAATACAACATCATTAATTTGGAAGTCATGATCAATAACTAATGTAATTAGGCAAAACCATTTTTGATAATTGAATCGTTGAATAATTTGAAGAAGTTATTCCAGATCAATAGGAGTTTCGAAGTCCTGGATAGAATCGGTTGGTATAGGAGAACGTTTTGAAGTTTCTCCTACCTCAAAATTAGAATTTTGAAAAAGAGCAATTTTTGCTTCAAGTTCTAAATCTTTAGTTTGGAGATTTAAAATATTTTGTTCAAGATCTTTAATATGAGATTTTATTTGAACTACCTCACTTTGAAGATCATGAGTATTGACTGGAGAAATAAATGGTTGTTGAAATGTAGAATCAGCAAGTATTTTTTGAAGACTAAAAGAAACTCGCTTTTTATTTTATTCTATAGGAGAAAATTTTAAAACAATTTCTCTTAATCGTTCAAGATACCGTTTTTAAAGATTACAATCTAGAATTTTCTCAATAATGTCAAGAAGTAATTCATTTTATTTTTATTTTTTGGAAATAACACAAAGTCCTCTTGAGCAAAATTGGAGAGAATGATCGAATTAAAATCATCGTAATCCTAATCATAGTCTAATTGATAAATAATGTGATCGAATCGAATTGATGAGATTCTTCTGGCTTATTTAATTGGAAAACATTTAAGAGTTTATCTCTTAAATCCGGATTATCCCGAAAAATCTCATTAATCGTATTTTTGAAATTGCAATTATTTGCTTTGTGACCGGAGCTTGTCACATTTATAACAAATAATTTTTTTAAAATCCTTTTTTAGAAATTCTTTTGGAAATGTTTTCTTTTTCTGTTTATATATAACTTTTCAGAAGATAGAGTTTATATTTGACGAAAATTTTGAGCTTGCTTGAGCCTCTGTTTTCGAACAATTGAAGGGGCTTGGATTTTCTCAAAGCCAAAGGCTTCACAGAAAGATTCAAGTTCTCGTCTTTGCTGAGCTTTTTCATTTCCATACTTAGATTGAATCTTTAGCTCATTGCAAAGAGATAATTCTTCTTTTTTAACAAAAGAAAACAATTGTCCATATGTGATTGATCAAATGGGATTGTTTCGTTTTGATTTCTCTTAATTTTTGGAAAATTCTTTGAGCAAATAAAGTTGGAAGTCCTGAAATAAATTTTTCTTTCCAGAACGCATGTTGAGAATTGGAACTGGTAAGAACGTTGGATAAAAACGTATTTTTATACCAACGATAATCATTCAAAGTTTGACATAGAAGTTTTGATAAAACTAAAGTATTGGATTTAAAAGGTCATTTGCTCCACCAATAAAATGGAGAGAAATGGTCTGGATCAAAAGAGCAAATCCATCTTTTGTTCCATCATGTTTTTGATGATTGCAATTTTTTTTTTTTGTTCGGATGTAAAAGTATTATCCCACCAGACTTTTAATTGCCCCGTAAAACTACTTACAATATTGTAAGCAATTTGATCAACGGTAAAATCATTAGATTCATATGCATTAGCTGCAATACACATTTCATGTAAAACTTTGGAAATTTCAGCTTCTGATCTACCATCTATATTCCAGTCATATAGTTGGTCACCGAATAAATATTTTGAGGGCCATAAGTTCTCTTTCTTTAAATTGAAGATCTAGAGGAGTAGGTCCGGAATAATAATTTCTTATTGGATTATTGTTCCAATTTTTGTGATAAATCCGATTAACTTGAGATGGAGACTCATTACGTAAAGAAAAGTTTTCAACAATTTCTTTTGCATTCTTATCCTTTTCTAGGCAAGTGATGTTTTTATCCAATTTTTCGTAAATTTTTTTCAAAAGTGTTTTTTTCAATTTGAAGAAAGAGGAACTTATGGCCCTCAAAATGTTTATTCCGGTGACCAACTATATGACCGAAATATAGATGGTAGATCGAAGCCGAAATTTCCAAAGTTTTACATGAAATGTGTATTGCGACTAATGCATATGCTTCTAATGATTATACCGTTGATCAAATTGCTTACAATATTGTAAGTAGTTTTACAGGGCAATTAAGTCCAGTGGGATAATACTTTTACATCCGAACAAAAAAAAAAATTGCAATCATCAAAAACAGGATGGAACAAAAGATGGATTTGCTCTTTTGATCTAGACCATTTCTCTCCATTTTATTGGTGGAACAAATGACCTTTTTAAATCCAATACTTTAGTTTGAATAAATCTTCGATGTCCAACTTTGAATGATTATCGTTGGTATAAAAATACGTTTTTATCCAACGTTCTTACCGCATCCGATTCTCAACAATGCTCGGAAAGAAAAATTTATTTCGGGACTTCCAACTTTATTTGCTCAAAGAATTTTCCAAAAATTAAGAGAAGGCAAACAAATAGAAACAATCCCATTTGATCAATTCACATATGGACAATTGTTTCTTTTGTTAAAAAGAAGGATTATCTCTTTGCAATGAGTCGAAGATCTAATCTAAGTATGGAAATGAAAAAGCTCAGCAAAGACGAGAACTTGAATCTTTCTGTGAAGCATTTGGCTTTGAGAAAATCCAAGCCCCTTTAACTTTTCGAAAACAGAGGCTCAAGCAAGCTCAAAACTTTCATCAATGAAAAACTCCATTTTCTGAAAAGTTTTATCAAAAGAAAAAAAAAATTCCAAAAGAATTTCTAAAAAAGGATTTTCAAAAAATTATTTGTTATAAATGTGGCAAGCCTGGTCAAATATATATATATATATATATATATATATATATATATATATAATAAAAGTACTTAACATTTTTTTAACACAAAGCATAACCACTTTTGTTATTACCTTTCCTTGAGAGTGGATTTACCATATATTGACTTGTGCCTTCTCTTTTATCTTGTCCTTTCTCTCACTAAAAGCTATTCCCCTTCTTTATCTTCACAATATTTTTAAAAATTAAATCTATATCAGTGTCTCCATCTTGCCTCTTCTGCTGTCACCATCATCGACCTTGATGGAAATCTGATCCTAGTAAGTATCCCCTTCTCCTCTTCTTTACACTCTCTAATCCTCTCTAGGAGAATGGGGAGGAGAATTAGCATGTCCCCATCCTTGAAAATGAGTAATGACCCTGTCACCTCTTGATGAAGTCCCCCTACACTAGTACACTATCCACTACAATTATGAAGGAATATTTTTTGCTACTAGAGAAACCACTTGTGCTGGTTACTTATACGTGTTGGGTTGTGTTGGTGTTTAATACCTGTTGGACTTGTGATGGTGTCCATTATGTGTTGGAAATGAACCATGCCACCTACAAGAAGAGTCCCTGGTACCTGGCTTGGTGTGAAGCTCCTCACGATGACAATACACCTAGGCCTCCACTTGGAAAAGTCCTAGTCCTACGTACCAACCCTAAACATACACAGTGTATTTTTGTTTTAACTGAATTAGGATCTAGTCCTTGATTCATTTGACAAATTTCACTTGGACTATACAGTGTAAAAAATTGGAACAATGAACTTTTGTTTTGTCTAGGAATCTCTAGTTGCAATGTTCAAATGCTGTGAAATTACTAGCTGATTTAATCATGTCTTGGAAACATAATATTGGTATACTTATGTCATAATTACATAGACTGATGCTGTTGTGGCTGCTTCTGATATTTTAGGGGTTTCAATCCTTGATGATGAAGGTGAAGGTGTTACTATGGAGTTAGAAATGAACTGGGATGGAAATCCGAGCATTATTCTCGATATTAAGACTAGGCTTGGTTTATCTCTACCTGTGCAGGTAAAGCAATGTGTTAAGACTTCTGTTTAACAGGCTAATGACCCATTTGGATGTGAAAATGTTTGTTTTGATATTTACGACCTGAGTGGCTGTTCAGCTTTTGATATCATACTCTACAACAACAACAACAACAACTAAGCCTTATTCCCAAAGTGATTTGGGGTCGGCTAACATGAATCGTCAACTGAAACCGTCACCAAAGGAGATGGCATCGCCAAGAGTGATAAAAAGGTTTTTTTTTTTTTTTTAAAGCAAGGTTTACACCAACAAGGCTAACAAGAGGTTTTGATATCATACTCTGCAATGAAAAAATCTGGGCAGACAATTTGAGGGAAGAAGATGATAATTTTTATGAATAGAAGTGGAAAATTACAGAAAATAAAGATAGTGGCCAAGTATCCGAGTGACTTGGACACACTCCCAAAGCTAACACTAAATGTTTGTTTCAATAATTTTCTTCATACCTCCTCTCAGTAATCTCCTATATTTACAGAGCTAACTCACTTGCTTTCTCTCCAATCTAGGTTAATTATATTGTACTTCCAATATTACCCCTCCCCTGTTAAGCGTGTTCATTACATACTCTTGTTAATGCTTGGGACAATAACTTTTGTCGGCCTTTGGGACAATAATTGCTTGTTTGCTGTTTGGTCCTTGTTATGAATTACTTCCTCCTTTTTTTATACTTGCAACGTGGAAGTATGGCACAAGAATTAAGGAGAGGAGAGAGAGATAGAACAGGACCCTCATGTGTTAGGAGAGAGAAAGAGAGAATATATTGCCAAATATGTCAATGTTGCAAGTAATATGCAACTTCCTAAAATGAAAAATGTTGCAGGTAACAAAAAGGAGGAAATATATTTATCAGTTTAATTTCATAGATCTCTGTTGGACTACAACTACAATTATGCAAATCAACCTGCAAATATATGTTAATTTATAGTTATTTTCCAAGGAAAAGGAGATTTTAAATAAAGTCAATTTGCAAGAAGAGTAGGATGTAACTGTGAAGTATATGGCGATCTTTTGCAGCCTTTTGTAGTTTTTCCATTTCATTAGTTTGTTAAAGGAATGTGGTAATGCTGGCTATGATGCAAGTATTGAAACTTCTTCCTTGAAGATTAATTGGCGTTTTTGATGTAGGTAAAGGATATTGGATTCACAGGTATATTCAGGCTGATCTTTAAGCCCTTAGTTGCCGAGTTTCCAGGCTTTGGAGCTGTCAGCTTCTCATTAAGAAAAAAGGTATACCACTGCCAAAAATGGTTTTGTCCTTTGTGACAAATTAGTGGACTCGGGTCCCATAACTCATAGCCATGGATTAAGCTGTCTGAATGACCTCGATTAAGGAACAGAATATTTGTCCTTATCAGCTCACCAAATTGAATTTTGTTGGATGTTTTTATGCAAGTTATTACGTGCTCAAAATTATCAAAGGTTAGCGTATGAGATCTGTTTTTTTACTTGGAATTTGAGAGCCATGATTTGACTTGACGCACAAACCTTTTCTACTTGCTAGCTTACTCCTAATTTAATGGCCCTGTAGAGGCTAAGGGCTGATTTTCTTTCATATATTTTCCCCGGAATCTTGCTCAATGTCTAGCTTATCCTCATTTAGTTACATGCATACTTGTGTAGTCTACACAATTGTCTTCATCCCCATGAATTGTAAGGTTTATATGTACAGGGGATTTCCGGTACGTAATCATGGGATCATAAATAACTAAATCAGTGTGTTGCGAACAGTAAAAAAAGTTGTGGGGTAAGTTGACCTTACCTAATTAATCTGAACTGTAATGAATTTTGACATAATCATTTTATATGTTACATCTTGAAGGATATATTTCATGCATGTGAGATGCATTAGGGCATGAGGGTTTTGGTTCTAGCCTTCCTTTCATATATGAGTATATGACTGACCCCTCCTATGGTTTCTTATTAGTGATGCTTGCTGTTTCATGAACTTGTATCCCTACAAAGTTCAGGATCCATATCTAACATTCACACTATAGATGATATTAGATCCTAAAATCATCTCTATGAAGCCTTTACTAATGATATGTCTCATGCCAATGACACCTCTTTTAGAGTTAGCAGATAATCTGAATGAAAATGATAACCTCAGGCTGCTCAAAAGCCAATGTGACTACAAATAACACCACAACATAAATATTCAACAGCAATGGGTTTCCTTTCTTGGGAGACAACTATTATAAAAGGTAGTCAAATTGTCAGTTGGGTCTATTTTAGTCATCTGAACCATAGATGATCCACATTCGCTCAAAGAATGGTTCATTTTGAAGGGTGAAACTTATGCCTATGAGATCAGATGCTTGAAAGTGATCATTTATGGCCAATAAGGGTAGGATCATTTACGAAAATGAGATTAATTCTTTTTCCATTGTGTACATAGTAGGTAGAGAGAGAGAGAGAGCTTAAATTCATTGTTAATGTTACTTAATATTGAATATATGAACTTTCACTTTTATATCTGAGACTCTGAGAAAATAGTTTCTAAGGCTGCCAAAGATGCTTGATTGTGGTGCGTGCACACAAGTTTTACTTCCATGCATGCTTGCACCTGTTTGAATGCACATTCTTATTTCCATGCTTTGTCATCACAGAAAAAGTTGGACTTGACTCTTAAGGTTATTGGTGGAGACATAAGTACTATTCCCGGGCTGTCCGACGCTATTGAGGTCTGCTGCTTTTACTTCTTGTTTTCCTTGCTTTTGGCCATACACTATTAGGTGCTGAAACTTGTTGTATGTGACTTCTTTTTTCTATTATTTCCCTTTTGTGTGTGTTGATGTGAATGCTTGATTCTTTGTACTGATTGTGGGATGGTACCAGTCATACCACCTCACAGTAATTTTTATGGACTCTCCTCTCCCATGTGTGTTTTATCACTGGACAAATGACCCGTTTGGTTCTCTGCTGCTACTGGTTGCAAGAGATCTGGATCTCTAGGTAACCTGTCCATGTATACATTGTAATCATTAATACTACAGGCTTACAGCGTCTAGTTAGAATCTTGCAACAGGCAAGTTATGTGGATGTTATAACATATGGAGGCTTAGAGGACCCCTATATTGTGGCAATAAGTAATTATTGTACTATATCATACTTCCTCTGTTTCAGAATACATGACACATTTCTCTTGACAGTTGACACGCTTGCCAATGCATATTTCTAACCATTACTATCTCTAATTCCCTATAAGTAAAAATTATAAAAAGTTCATATTTTCAAAGTTTATGTCGAGAGTTCGAGACGAATTTAACAAGATAACACATATATTTCCTTACATAGAATTCATAGAACACGGTCAAAGGATGATGTGTGAATAATGAAAAAAGTCCAGCCGTGTCAAGTATTTTGAAATGGAGGAAAAAGAAAAAAATACATGTACTGGGAGCACTATATATGTGTCATTCTGATTTGAAAAATGTGGTATGAAGATGCAATTTAGGTTCATGCTAATGCTTGTAGTTCTATAGAGTATCAGTGCTATACTAGTACTCATTCATCAATGTAGTCTGTATATTCATTTCCAAATGTATTTGTGATCCCTCTTCATATTTAGGTGTGATAGCTGTTTGTTTTGCCTTGCCCTTGTTCATGCATAGAGTTTTATTTTGTTTTATTACCGCTGTATGTGCAGAGCACAATAAGGGATGCAATCGAGGATTCTATCATGTGGCCGGTTCGAAAAATTATCCCTATTTTGCCTGGGGACTATAGGTACACAGCAGAGAATTTTTTTTATTAAGTCAAAGTATTGGTGTTGGAATACCATTTTAATGTGCATGTTTTCAATACCAGTGACTTAGAACTAAAGCCTGTTGGGATGCTAGAGGTGAAGCTTGTGCAAGCTAAAGAGTTAACAAATAAAGATTTGATTGGAAAATCCGATCCCTTTGCCATATTATATGTACGACCCACACGTGACAGGACAAAAACCAGCAAGACAATTGTAAGTAACTGTCTATCATGCATTTGGGAATCTTTTTTGGATTTGTATACATTGGATTAATATTATTCTCGGATGTTCAGGATAACCAGTTGAATCCAATCTGGAATGAACACTTCGAATTCATAGTTGAAGATAAATCTACACAACACTTGGTGGTTAAAATTTATGATGATGAAGGTCTTCAGGCCGCGGAATTCATTGGCTGTGCTCAGTTCCAGCTAAAAGATCTTGAACCTGGTAAAGTGAAGGATGTGTGGCTCAAACTAGTCAAAGATTTGGAGGTCCAAAGAGATGCTAAAAACAGGGGACAGGTGAGAAATATATTCTTCTGTATTGAAAAATATCTCAGTACATTAATTTCCATGGCCAAAGTTCGGCCAATTCTAAGCTTTAGTTGTCAGAAGTTATCAGATTTCGAGTGCCCTGCTCTTATGTTAAAGGAAAATTTAATACTATATGGTCAGTTTGCTTTAAGGAGTCCCAACTGTTGATTATCTTAGAGTAGTTGCAACTTTGGGGAGTTTCTTTCCAAAAGAATCCTTCACCTTTATTGACCTATGGTATCGGTTTATTATCACACATGAATACATGATATTAGCCCTTTTTTAATTAGCTGAAGTCAATGGAAGAGAGTCATGTATCAAATCGTACTGATTTAGCATGTTGATTAAAGCAAAGGACACTTTGGGAAGAGATCTCCAAAGTTGGGACTGAGATAATCAAAGCTTGGGACTTTTTAAAAGCAGGCCGGCTATAATTGGGACTGTTAGTATCAAATTTCCTATGTTAAAAGTTTGAGTCAGTGTGGGAAACTATTATCTTCTGGATTGTGATTGGCTGAAGCAAGCAGCTCAAATAAACTAGCCACTTTTGTAGTGAATTGTTAGGCATTTTCTGCTGTTATAATGGAGGGTTTAAAAGAAACTGTTTCCGGTGATTGATAATCCACTTGGCCCCCAAATACTGCAAGAGGTGAGGGATTTCTTAGCTGAACTAAGTTGATGGGTTGTGATAGTATAACAAGTAGAATAGCTTGACTCAGCTCTACTTGAAGATTATGGACTAAAATGGTGTACACGACATAAGACCTTCATAAGCTTTGTTTAAAGTTGTTACTTTTTCCGTTCTATAATAATTGCAACATACTCCATTGGCACATTTGTGAAGAGGAGAGAGATAGAGATAGATAAAAAGTAGGACCCATGTGATAGGAGAGAGATAGGGAGAAGATTATACCAAATAAGGAATTCTCGTAATTAATATGAAACTTCCATATAAGGGAAACGTTGCAATTAAAAAAGAACGGAGGATTTATTATGGATTTTTTGTCATTGACAAATATCCATTATAATACAACCGATTGTTATTGTGTGGAATGTAGACTATGTATCTACTTCAGTGGTACTAACATAAAATAATACACTCCTGAGTCTTGAATAACTAGTGAACAAGCTTGGCGAAATCAACTTTGAAACTTGTTTGTGAAAAAATAAGTGAACAAGAACGAAACCTAGTTTGATGACCAAAGTGTCGGGTTTGCTTACGTTTATGAGCAGCTCAATAACATAATATATATATAATTGTTCAATGTTAATATCCTCTAATAATTCAACATGAGAAATTTCAAATGTATATTATCATAAATTTCATGTGATACAATGTGAACCCTTAGTTTTCCTACATTTACTATTTCAATTTCTTTCTCGAATATCCCTTGACTGAAACATTCGCGGAATTCTAAATGTTCGTGAATAAGTACGTTCCTGGTCACTTGAGAATCATACGAGATTAAACATCAAAATTCAAGCTTGCTGAAACTATAGCTCCTCACAAGTTCAACCTTTTGTTTACTTCATACTTCACTTTAGAATAGTAAAATACACTTGGAAAGTTAGGCAAGTCTTCTTTCAAGACCTGTTCCAATTGAGTTCAATCATTAGAAGAACAAACATATCAAGTCTAAAGCTTGGCCGGGCTTGGTTTGTTGATGCTTCGTTGAGAAGTAGAAGTCTGTATCACTTGATCAAGCCTGAAAAACTCTCCCTTGGTTACCAAGCATATTCTAATCATTTGGGGTCTGCTTCTTTGTGTAAATGTCCTTCTTAGAAGTTGTTTTATCGTCTTTTGTAGGTACACTTGGAGCTTCTGTACTGTCCTTTTGGTGCAGGAAATGGTGTTACAAATCCTTTTGATTCTTCTATGACTTCTTTGGAGAAGGTTCTTAAAACTGGAGAAGATGCGACCCACGAAGCTGAAAATGGTGCAAGTCTTGCTCCCAAGAGGAAGGAGGTTATCGTCAGAGGAGTGCTGTCTGTAACTGTGATATCCGGTGATAACTTGCCCGCAACAGATTTTTCTGGCAAGTCGGACCCTTATGTGATACTCACTATGAAAAAATCTCAAATAAAAAACAAAACTAGGGTAAGTATTGGATGATCAAGTACATTGATAGCAGATCCTTTCTGTTTTTATATGGATCTTATGAGGTATACATGCTTATTTAGTCATAATGTCCATTACTATGGTTCTAACTTCTAATTGTAAAATTTAACATAATGTTTGTGCTCTCAGGTTGTGAATGAAAGCTTAAATCCAGTTTGGAACCAAACATTCGATATCCTTGTTGAAGATGGGCTTCATGACATGTTAATGCTGGAAGTATGGGATCATGATACATTTGGGAAGGTACCGACTTCTTTTCATCAATTTTTTCATAAAACTTACTATGTAAGCATGAAATAAGTTGGTTTTGAAACTGGAAAGCTGAGAGGTGGATTTTTTTTTTGGGGGAGGGGGAGGGGGTGATGGGAAAGCAACGAGTCTGAGAGAACTCTCAGGCTCGGTCTTCTTCAACTTGAAATAATAGTATCTAGTAATAAATTTCTTTAATCGGTAAGAAAAAAAAGGTCTAATCAGTACATTTCATTTTTATTCAGTGTAATCAGCTTTTTTTTCTTAATTGTAAAAATTAGTTATAACCAATAAAAATTAAAAATTGATAACTCATTGAACATTATACAAAAGTGAATCAGCAAAAATCAATATCAATCAGTATTATTCAGTTTTAGTTAGTTAAAATCGTTTTTAATCAATAAAACTAATTTCACTTTAGTATAATTTATGTGAATAGGAGAGGACCTCAACTCCTCAAAGTGCAGCTTCTTAACGCTCCTAAATTTTTACATTTAGGATCTTTCATTCATATCCTTCTGCAAAAAAAAAAGAGAGAAGAAAAAGAGAAGGAAACTATATTAATTCAATTTCAAATCTAGGGTTAGCTTGGCATTGCAGCATTTGCATTAATAATTACGTTATGTAGAGTAGCTATACACAGTATGATGTGTCGAAGCAACTGTAACAGTTGTTATAGCTATAATCTCTATATATCTTAATATGATGAACTTGGCAGGACTATATGGGTAGATGCATCTTGACATTGACGAGGGTCATACTAGAAGGCGAATATAGTGACAGTATTCCGTTAGATGGAGCTAAGACGGGTACCATCAATCTGAGTCTCAAGTGGTCGCCGCAACATGTATACCGCGATTAACAAACTTCAGAGTAAACTCTGTTGTACATTATATACAAAAGGGATCAAACTGGGAGTTGTAAAGCATGTTTAAATATATCATTCAAATTTTGTTATGTTGTTCTTGCAGTTGCTTTAATGCTGTAAAGAAGCAACACATTTGATGTAAATTGTTGAAACTTGAAAAAATAATGTGACAGTTTTGCTCTTTCTGTTCTTTGTCTTTACCCTTCCCTTCCTTTGGGAGTACAATACAAGGTTTGTACATTTACTGGTGAGTAAAATTCTCTTTATAGTGCTAAGTTTATGTTTGTACTTTTTATCCGGATGTGATTTTTGCTTTTTAATAAAAACATTAGATTTCTTGTAATTGACAGTCGATTTACAAATATTTGTTATGTAATAATAACTAGATGGCTCATCATATTGCATTATTTGCATACTGTTTTATGTTGAATCCTTGCATAAATTCACAATTTTAAATAACTCATTTAGCCTTGATGTTGAATCCTCACCTATGCCTTTGCCATATAAGGCTTGAAGAATTGAATACTTCCATCCGAAAATAAACTCACATTTACTACTCGTGAATGACGCCAATGAAATTTCCTATATCAGATCAATATAATTTTTTACCTTATTGTTTCTCTCCATCTAATATCATGTAGTATCTTTTATACAATTTTAGTAGCTATTTTTAGAAGTTGTACCAAAGTCAACCACAAGTACACCTTCAAAACTAACAAAAATGAGACAACAATTTGTCCCTTATCCCCATATGCATAAATCACAACGAGAAAAGAAAACTATAAGGCACACCATATATAAAAGAAATGAAGCAATGACTTTGAAGTTCAATAGACTTTCATTGAAGGAGTAAAGCAAGATCCAAAAAATAGACTTAGGGCATTCTAAGTAATGAACTTTAATTTCTAAAACACAGGTATCAAAGATTACTGATCCAATATGGCATATTGTACATTTGAACATTTCATCAGTTCAGAAAAAAGTTATATTCTGACATATGGGTTTCACATCTAAAATATGGTATCAAAAATCTTTGTAACTAATTTTCTGAAACTGAGCAATAAGCAGCTAGTTACTTCTCTTGCAGCAAAAGCTATTCAGCTGATTCTGGAGATGGTGATGCTGGTGGCAGTTGCTCTTGTTCATTGTTTTCTGCGGGATGATCAGGTGATGCTCCAGGCTGCTCACTGTGATCATTGTTCTCTGGGTGAAAATTAATAGGAAATTTTGTAACCCTTGGCTTATCGGCCAAAATATTCCTCTGAACTTTATCAAGCAACACCTTCTGTGGTGGTTCTTCTCTCAATTGCTCATCTTCATAATCGTTGTTCACGTAATATCCTACTCTGATAAATTCTTGTCCCAGATAAGAGCATGTCAATAGCAGCACTGTCACACCAATTATATCCTCTTCACGGATTTTTGATGGATCTGGTGGGTCTGCCTGGTGTGAGACACAAAGTTATAGATCAATACAGCAATCACATCAGTGGCAACAAAAATCAGCAGCAAAGGCATAACTAACAGACCTGGAGAACAAAACGATAGTTGCCCACATTCACAGGTCCTACGAGTACACTTTCCACAAGCTGGTCATATGTCTCATCTTCAGCCGATCCCACATAGATTAGTTTCCATTCTAGATCTGTAATTGACAATACTAATCAACTACCGTTGAGCAGACAGTAATTTACCATATACATCCACAAATCAAAGTTCAAACAGCCACCATAAAGTGACACATGACACATCTAAGTAATTTGCAAGCCTTTGCTCCAAATTTAAGCTGTTATTTTAGTTACTTTTTCCTGGAGACAGAGGGGGGAGGGGGGAGGGGGAAATGAATCTAAATTTCACTATTATGCTCCAATTGGGGCTGTATTGGAGGGGGTAATGAAGAGAATGAACGTAGACAGAAGTGGAGGTAGATAGGAAGAGATAGTCCTTGTGTGAGGATGAGGAAATGTAGGAGAATTTCTCCTTTTATCCCCCCCTCCTTGCATTATAACCACATCATCCCTTCCCTTCTACTATAACCTAAACTCATTCTCTTTGATTTTTCTTCATTCTCCCCTTGATGCATTACCCCAATCCAAGTATGCCGTCACTGTTAGCCCTTCAAATGAAAAGTTCACACCATAAAAACAGTGAAGTGATAAACCACAACAGCCAAATGCCCTGAATCCTGATAGTCAGAAGCTATTTGACTCTCCAGCTCATCCAACATCACAATCAGAGGCCAAGTTGCATTCAGCTTCTCTAGCCAGAAAGGCCTCCTTTCAACAATCACAAAGCTAGCATTCAACCACAGCTCATTAAAACCCAGAACAAAAGAAATACCTACCATCTTTAAGAGAATCCAGGCACTCGTAGGAAATCTCGAACTGAAATGGACTGAGAAACGGTGCTGGATTATCCAAAATGGTAACGTTTGTGATGTTGACTGCACTCATCGCATCTCCTTTTGACTGAAAAAGGAAGAAACAAAGCACCTTCTTAGTTATTAATCACTCAATTAAAAACAGTATGACTGAAGAATCCTTAACAGTGGATATCCAATACTCAGCCAAAACAATATATCCAATTTATACATACAATACAAGGCTTTGACAAACTCTTGACTCTTGTTGAAAAAATTACTTTAGGACCACTAGCACTCTGTGTGACATGCATCATTCCCCTCGTTTTGGACCACTTTAGAACCCTAACACTCTGTGTGACTGTGACATCATAAAATGTATCCCTTCGCTCCCTAAAAGATGTATAACAGAAGTACAGAACTAAACAAAGTCACCGCTATATTTTTGGGTTAAAGACAGAATCTTTCTTCATATTTAACCTTGCACCACTATTTAGTCATCTACTTGAGCGAAAGCACTTAAATTTCGTAACAATTATCTGTTTTCGACAGTTTTGCACAATTCAATAACTACAAACTTCCTCCACAAATTGTTAGAGGGATATTCTTACATTTGTCTTAATATATATTTTCAAAAGATATTAATAGTCGATATTGTGCAATGGCAAGTGAAAATGTGTAGCTTCAAAGAAATAAAGGTATTAAACCCTCGAATGTAATTAAAAAAAGATCCAAGCATGCAAACTCAGGAATTGAAGTTGTACAATAACAATATAATACAAGAAGAACCCATGATGCAACACTAATTCACTATACACTTCATCCATGTTTTATAGTTGCAAACTTCCCACTGTTTCTATTTTGGAAGTTATTAATTAGTTACAGCATTGGACATCCTCACAAATGAGTCTCCTTAAACTTTGTGCCTCTCTCCCACATTGCAACTAAAAGAAACAAAAGATGAAGCGTTATATATTACCCTATGCTCAACATTTATTGAGTTAAAGGTGGATGACAATGTAGGGTTGTACACTATAACTAGCTCCTCTTCATTGATTGTGTTAGGTTCATATATGATTAGTTTTAATAAAAAAACCTTCGTTAAAGCTGCTTTTTCCCACAATGTTCAATTTGAGTGTTTCATTTCATTTTTGGTCCAGAACACATACTTGTTTGCCAAAGTGATTGAGGCTATATCCAAATTCTCATTGGAGTCATGGTAAAATGATGGATAACAGACATAAAAATATAAAACTAAATTGAACACATAACTCTTTTACATTTATTGACCATTGAAAAACTAACAGAAAAATAGGTTAAAGGTGTAGTATGTGTAACCCCAGCTTTTGAACCCACAATACAGTGAGTAGTAAAACCATAGCCTTTAATTCTAGCTTGCCAACATATTGTGTTCGGCTTCATGTTATTCAGGGTGCAAATTTAGGGGTAAGAATGAGTAAACACCACGTTTGTTGTGCCTTCTCATCATTTCAAATACAACTCCGAAGAGTGTTTAAGTTCTTATGGACATTATCATGTGCTTAATTTTGCATCTTATATGTTACCAAAGGACTTTCCTTAACCTAGGGGGCTTCCTTCACTACCTCGCCCAAAATTCGGTAATGAGCCCCAAATGAATGCTCAAATTGGGATCCCCAGGGTCCTATGTCATTCATGGGCCATGCGCCGACGTGCCTACCATAAACCCAGCCCCCTCCCTTCACTTCCTAAGTATGGTGTGCATGTCTTTCCATCACTTTCCGCTGCAACACCCTATCTAGTGACCTTGAGGCAATAAACTCATTTGCATGTGCCTTGCATGCTGAAGGGCATCGGTGACCTTAAAAGGCTTTCCCCCCATAACCCTATTCCTTTCGCCTACATATCCCACTATTTAAAAAGTAACATTCCTCAAGAGTCAAGACGTTATTCTTGACCATGTTCCATCTCTGAATGCTCCATCCTCCTTTTTGGATCTAAAGTTTTGGTCAATAATTATTTTTGTTTCCAACTTATGTTCCTATAATTTGGTTTTCTTCTCTTTACGCAACTCATCTTTCAAGCTTAAATCTAAATCTATGTGGTAGCAAATACCATACTCCCTTCTTTTAAGCACGACTAATGAGTAAAGTTGATCAATCTCTGGTTTGAGCATGGCTTAACATGTATTGTATGTTCAATAGGAAGGCTAGGAGACAGATTTGGACTTCGAAGAAAGATAAAGGGCCCACCTAAGTCTATTAGCTACAATGTAACACACTAATTGCAAGTGATGATTTTGGCACTCCCAAAATCATAATATGCATTTGTGTTTGTGTTTGTGAAAGCACGGTTTTCCGTTCTCTTCTTCCCTAGTTAGTGTGGTTATAAAATGGATGTGCAAAATCAATTCTTGCTAATTGCCTATAATAGAGATCAAAGTAGGAGGATATGTGAAGCATACTTCCTCTTTCTTTCCAGTGCAACATAGGAGGATGCACAATATCTTAAGAGAAGTGTGTGATGAGAGAGGGGAAAGGTCCCCATATTTTGAGGGAAAAAGAGAGAACTTATACACCAAAAAAGATATGTTACAACAATTTTAGAACAACCAAAATAGAAAAGTATTGCAACTAAAAGAACGAGAGGAAATATGTTGTAACAAATCTCCTAATAGACAGGAAGGGACAAAAGTAAGGCACCATACAGTTACACCATAGACAATACTTGGACAATAAATTGAATTTATGATTGAAACATGATTTTTCTCACTCATCAAGACATTATAAAAGGTATCATCAACCCTTAGCGTTAACATTGGTAGGAAGCAATCCCAAACAATGGCTTCTCCAGCTTCCTCAATTTACTGCTTGCCTTGTATCACCAATCACCATTTTCCCTTTTTTAGTCCAATTAGGACCCTACATTATTGGTGATTGTGCAATGTAGCCCTTCGCTCCCTAAAAGATGTCTCACGAAACTACACAAAGTAAGCACCACTTAGGGTGGGGTAGAAATTTGCTACCTCATTAACCTTGCACCACTACTTAATCATTTACTTGAGCAAAATAACATAAATTTCAAAACAATCATCTTTTTTTGAAAGTATTGCACAATTCAAGGAGAAACAAGCTTCCTCCACACATTATTTTAACAGTAAATTAGCAAAAATTGCAGCACCTTCACTTAAACATGTACATTTCGTTAAGATTTCTTCTTTTACCTTCTGTAAGAATGTAATCAGCAAGTTCAAGAACCCACAAAAAAACAGCACAAACTGCTGTAATCTGCAATCAAGTAGAGTAGTAATTAAACAACTAAAATCAGAATCAAACACTTTACATAAAAAGATAATCAAACTAAGATTACAGGATGTAATATAGTCGCAAATTAAACCCTAGAATATAACTAAAACAAGATCTAAACATGCGGACTTCAAAATTGAAGTTGAAAAAACCCAATTTGATAGAAGGAAAACCCAACAAAAAGCAATCTAAAGAAGAAATTAACAAATAAATTAACACCCAGATCATAAAAACAAATGAAATGAAAGAAGAACCCTAAAAAGTAAATTAACAAAGTAATTTAAAGATTGATTTTTACCTGCTTGAGAAAAGAGTAGAAAAGCTAAAAGGGGGCGAGAGAACACAATGAAGAAGTAAAAGTATGGAAGAATTAAAATGAAGATGGGAGAAGGTTTCAGTCTTTAAATTGTGAGATAGAATAATTTGGGGGAAAAGTAAAGGAGGGAAAATCTGGGGATTAGGCCAAAAAGGTGGGAAAATGGCGACATGAAATGCTACAAATGTTTCAAAATGAACTAGTACTTGGATTTATGACCCCCACGAGTAGTTAGGGGTGTTCACCGGTTCAGGACCGGACCGGACCGAAACCGGCTGGACCAGCGGTCCGGAATCTGGGAAAAAATTGGACCTCGACCGAATCGAAATTTTTCCAGTCCGGTCCGGTTTTGGACCTGTTGAACCGGAATCTTTATTTTTTTTATAAAAAAAATCTTTTTTTTTATTTTAAAATATTTATAAATTAGATATATTAAAATTTTATAATTTTAATAACAATATTCCTTGAGTTAATAAATAGTAGGTTGTTATATTTCTAACTTTTTACTACCTTTTAAACTTTTTCACCATATACCCCTGACTAATTTTTTTTTGCACCGTATACCCTCGCAAGTTTCCAAATTCACCATATACCCCTCACGTTTCAAAAAATACATCAACATGCGCCTTATGACTAACTGAAGCTAACGTTGTTAGTCATTAACCCCTAATCCCCTCTAACCCTAATTAACTACCCTAAATCTATGCAAACCCTAACCCTAATCCCTAATCTAATACCCTAACCCTAACCACCCTCCACCCCTTACCCACCCACTCCCCCACCCTTACACTCCGGCCCACCCACTCCCCTTACCCCCACCACCCCGAAGCCCACCCCCATCCCCACCACCCCGAAGCCCCCCTCCCCACTCCACGCATCCCCTCCCCCCCCCCCCACTCCCGTGCGGCCCCCCCCCACCACACTCCCAGCTCCCCGCGGCCCCTCCCCCCCCCCTCGCATCTCCCGACTCAAATTTTTGGTGTGACAAATCATTCGGGAGAATTTCGAACTCGGATTTTTGGTTTCGAACCCAGATTTTTCGATTTCGGGTTGGTTTTCGAATCAACATCATCCTATTCGATTTTGGTTTCGAATTCAACAAGGTTTCGATTTTTTTTTGCTTCGGGGTGCGATTCAACAGGGGAAATGGGAGGGGAGGGTGGGGTTGCGGGGGAGTGGGGAGGAGGAGGGTTCGGGGAGTGGGGGAGTGGGGAGGGGGTCCGGGGTTCGCAACAGGAAGGGGAGAGGGGTTCGCGACGGGGCGGGGGAGAGGGGGAGGGGGTTCGCGACGGGGGAAGGGGAGAGGGAGTTCGCGACGGGGCGGGGAGAGGGGAGGGGGTTCGCGACGGGGGAAGAGGAGAGGAGTTCGCGACGGGGCGGGGAGAGGGGATGGGGGGTTCGCGACAGGGGAAGGTGAGAGGAGGTGGTGGTGACGGGGAAGGGCAAGGGGGGAGGAGGTCGGTGGGGGAGGGGGAAGGGGAGGGGGAGGGGCGGCGGGGAAGGGGAGGGGGGGGGGTGGTGGTGGTGACGGGGTGGTGGTGCAGTGGGGGTATGGGGTGGTTAGGGTTAGGGCCCAAGTTAGTGGTTAGGGCCCGAGTTAGTGGTTAGGGCCCGAGTTAGTAGTTAGGGCCAAGTTAGTGAATTGGGTTAGAGTTAGGATTAGGGTTTGATTTAATTTAGTTAATTAGGGTTAGGGGAGGATTAGGGTTTGATTTAATTTAGTTAATTAGGGTTAGGGGAGGATTAGGGCCTAATGACTAACGGAAGTCTAACACCGTTAGTCAAAAGGGTAAGTGGATGTATTTTTTGAAACGTGGAGGGTATATGGTGAATTTAGAAAGTTGAAAGGGTATATGGTGCAAAAAAAAATTAGTCAAGGGTATATGGTGAAAAAACCGTATAAACTATTTTTTTTTACTAAAAAATCAGAAATTCTTGTCCACCGGTCCGGACCGGAATTTTTCGGGTTTGGTCCTGACCGAACCGGAAACCCGAAATTTGGATTTTTGTCGGACCGAGGACCGGACCGGAATTTTCGGTCCGGTCCGGTCTAGTTCAAATTCCGGTCCGGTCCGGTCCAGATTCCGGTCCGACCCTGGTCTCTGAACAGCCCTACCCATGACTAGGTTTTCTTCTCGAGTCTTGGGAAGGTTCCAGAAGAGTGAATTCGGATTTTTTCTAATGGATATAGTGACGTTTTTTTATAGGGATATGTTTCATAAGGATTTTAAAATATCTTTACAGGAGTTGCGGATAGTTGAGGGCGTTTACATTCAATTAAAATGTCTTTTACATCTTGTTTCATGACCTTTCAAGCTTGTAGTTGCCCTTGTATGAATAGATAGACCCCTAAAAACTAGTCATTGTCTTGACTTTGATATAGATGGGGGCCTCTGTTTTTGGTTGTTGCGCTTTTACATCAGTGCATTGAATCATTGAACATCGCTATAATTTAACCCGAATTAGCTATAAACGGCTCCTAGCACCACCATATGTTCGCTCCTAGACTAGTAATGGATATGCTTTCAAATGGTATCTCGTGACTCTGTGTTACATGCCTTGAGGTTTATTGCTCGAGTTTCGAGAATGGTACAAAAGCGTGTGATATAAACCTTCAAATTCTATCATTTAGAGATTTATTTAAGCCTATTAATAATATTTATGGAGAACCTCCTTCACGGTATCTTAATAGCTTTTCTCAATGTTTCACTTTCTTATCTTCGCTTTTGCTGCTTAGAATTTTTTAGTAATTTGACCTTCACTAGTACTTTAGCCTTCATAATTCATATCATTCAAAGCCTCTTCTTTCCTTTCATATTTTAGCTCACGAAACAAAATGCATCAATGATTAGCCTATGCCAACCCAAGATAAATTCAAATGCCTTTCGACTCCACCCTATGCTTGTTTTCAGTCATGAATTTGCTTTTGAATGGGCCTCTTACGATGCAAGATAAGTCTCTATGATATTAAATTCGTTACTGCTACTTTTTAGCTCCAATATAAAATGTGAATATGTTATTTAGTTTCTTCCCAAATTACTCACTAATTGCTCTAATATTTAATAGAATCAAACCCTAGAGCAGGAATAAAAAGAACTTTCATTTTCCAATGTTAAGCAATTTAAATCTCCTATAAAATAATATATAGAGGTGGCAATAGGTATAGCCCACACATTGGTTTAAGTTCAAGCCTAATCCAATGTGTTTTTCAGCTTAAAGCCTTCGACTTTAACTTGGGCACACTAAGACAACTATACAGGGCTTAATATATGCAAATGCTAGCCATGAAGCCAACAAGGACCTTGGTGGTAAAAATATTAATATACCATATTACCATTTACCATGTCTGTTGTTGCTTTTTCATCAGTCGAATAGAATTCTAAAGCGTGCCTTAAAGGTCTTCTCTTGACCATCATATGTTATCAAAGGGCCTTTTATAACCCTAAATAAGCTTCCTTTTGGAGAAATAATACAAAAACAAAACTATATAGAGTCCAATATCATTTAGGGTGCAAGCTTCAATCTAAGTCTCCATACAGTAGCATAATATTTCAATATCGTATTCCCTTTTACAGACAGAAGAAATGCGTAATATTTTAAGATCCACGTAATAGAAGAGATATAAAACATGCCCAAATAATGAAGAAAGAAAGAAAGAATCCACATATACAAAAACTGGTTTGCTAAACGCTGCCCTGAAATATCCTACTAACGCCCTGTATAAATACATATATATGTATTTGTGTATTATAATACTTTCACTCTCCCACTATCACTCTCCTTCACTCTCTTCACCACTCTCCCACTCTCTTTCACTCTCTTCACCCTCCCTGACTTCTCACTCTCTTACTCCATCTCCACTCTCTTCAACTCTCTTACTCCATCTCTCTCATCCAAGATTTCCGGCGACGAGAACTCCGGCGAGAAGAACTCCGGTGACAAGAATTCCGGCGAGGAGAACTCCGATTTGCGGCGGCAGTGACTTAGGCGGCGAGGAGAACTCCGGCGAGAAGGGCTCCGGTGACAAGAATTACGGCGAGGAGAACTCCGGTTTGCGGCGGCAGTGACTTAGGCGGCGAGGAGAACTCCGGATTTTGGCGGCGTAACCTCCGACAAGACCAAGGTAAGTTTGAAATTTTCAAATTAATATTCAGGCGCCTAAATTAGGCGCACCACCAGAGACGGAGGCGCCTTGTAACACCCCAGAATTTCAAAGCGGAAAAGAAAGAAATAATAATAGTATTAATAGGACGACGGCGGAAAAAACCGTCTTCTGGGAATGTCACTACTACAAGAAATGCGTTTAAATAACTAAGTGATAAACCAACATAAGTAAATAGTATAAATAATTTAAATTAATTAGAGTAATAACTAAAAGAGAAAACTGACTCTCAAACTAATTAAAAGTCTAGGTCTAAAACATCTAGCTTTTTAATGCTCACATCACAACCCGAACCCAAAACCAAAGAAGATTCCCATCAACATAACCTGCAAAATATATAACAACAATCCACAATCAGTGGGGAGTAACTAGCAGTTCTCCCAGAACAAAAGAAATCAAAGCATGATTCAGACATAGATTAATAAGAAAGGAAATAATAAAGTCAAGTCAACTACAATATGCATCCACTTCCATATAACTCAAAAATAACGCAAGTGAATAATAAATAGCAAGTGAGTTGGATAAAAATAAATAAATCATCTCAAGAGTACTTTTATAAAAATAAAAAGTATAGGTAAAACAAGTTATTGAGTCAGAAACCGAACGCCAGTGAATCGCAATTCACTTCCTAAGGTTTGTCGGATCGCAATCTCCGTGTCGCCTATGGGCTTACGTTCCCCCCTTTGCCCGTGTCTAAGAATGGCCAAACTCCCGATGCAGGGTAGAACACGCAGAACTCCCTGACCTCTCGGACGACAACAATTAACCCAGGTGTACTCCTAGTTCGCAAACCAGGTGGTTGGCATGTTCTTCACCGGGGACTACATCTATCCCACCGGATATTCCTATCTCAAAATAAAATCATAAATATCATCAAAGTATCATTTATCTCAAAAATATTCGTCAAAAGAGATGTCACCCGGCCTTATACCCATAATTCATCAAAAGATATTTCTTCAAAATCCTCAAAGTAGTAACTTACACACTTACAACAAATATTTCAACAACAAATACTTTGCGCATAACTAAGCATCAACAATGATAATAAACTAGTTTTTACAGCACCAACAGTTCAATCAGAAATGCATCACCAATTAACTCCAAGGCTTATTAAATAAATGAATAGTACACAATTAATCATTTTTACATAAATCAAACATAAACATAATGATACCCCATAATACTTACAACAACCTACTAAACACCAGCATCCAAGAACATAAAGGATCACAAATAATTTCTGATTAACAAGCTCTTAAATAATTTAAAAGAATATCCTCAAATTAACAACAAAAACCCAATAATAATTATTAAACTAATAAGTACGATCAGTAAAATCATGCAAAAATTATCATACGACCCTAATGGCTCTACTGACATGGTACAATTTTTATTAATAATTTTCGGACTCTAAAAGTATTTTTAAACGTTAATTTACAGATTACTCAATAAAGCCAATATAATAATTAAAAATAAAAATAAAAGCCCAAAAATTACCAAAAGTTTAAATAACATGCATAAACTCACGAAAATACATAATATACAAAGAAATTAATTTTTCGGCCTCCAGGAATAATTTTCATGATTTATATACTGACAGAAACGATAATGCAAAAACAGATATATCAATTAAATAAACAGGTAAACAGTAGGAAAATTTTTTTCTAAGGCATGGAATACATACTACACATATAAAATGATCCACGAAAAATAATTTCAGTAATTTTAACATTCGTTTAATAATTATCATGCAAATAAGCCAAAAACGCACAAAACACCAATTAAATCAAATAAATACTAAAAATCAGACGAAAATTATTTTTTTTAATACAATATTCACACAGCATGCATCAAGTATATTAATGTCAAATTTCGTCAATAATTTCATTCAAAAGTATTTTAAATAATTCCTACCGTAATAATCTAATACCGAATAATACCCTAATCACTATTATTCTAAGATAACTACTAGTTACCTGGAACGTCGGGAGGAGAGCTGAGTCTAAAGAGATAGTTAAGAGTTACGCATACAATCCAATTCCTCTTCTAACCCCAAAGCACAACGAACGAGAATTGTAGCAACAAGTCACTAGGCATTTTCTTCTTGAACGTTGAAAACTCTTGTTTCGCACTGCTCTATTACGACCATGATTTCCGGTGATCAAAAGCTAAAATTCTAAATCGCGCCAGTCAAAGTTAAGAACAAGATGTTGTAAACGTTCTGTCCAAATTTAAAGACGATCCAACGGTTTGATCTCCGGCTACGGTTATTTTCGTGAAGGTGTGACAGAAAAACTGGGTTGAACCTTTCTATTCTTTTCCTCTTCCTTTTCTCTCTTTATTTTCTTGAAAACGGTGAGGGTTAAATGAGAATGATGCTGAACTTCTTTTAATATAAATCAGAATTTTATGGCAAGGAAAAATGAAGGGTTTAGGAGAAATTATTAGGGGGGGTTATGGGGGTTACAAACTACCAAGAGTCATCAATTAAAAGAAACGAAATAAAAGAAGAGAAACTTCTTCCTTCTCCCTCCCCATAGCCGGATGTCCAAGCCCAAGTACACCAAGATGATTTCGGCCCAAGTCATCAAAGGTCCACGCATCAAAAGTCCGTCACGCGACATATCGATAAATTCCTAAATCGCGCCTAAACTTTGAAAATACTTAATAATGAAAATAATTCTAATAAATTATATTATAAATATAAATATAATGCACACATTAACACACCATATAATAAAATAATAATTCGGCTCCCAAAGTATAAAGAATAAAAATCATTAATCTAGAGAAAATAATAGTTTTAGGGAAAACTTTTGCGGAAAAACTAGGAGCAAAATTATGGGTTGTTACAATCTCCCGTCCTTAAAAGAGTTTTGTCCTCGAAACTTCAAAACAACCAAGAGACAAAAGAAAATACTCTAAATAAAGAACATTACGAAAACAGAAATCGATGGATTTTAGTTAAGAATTAAACAACTTTGCAGGTATAAAAATTTGATAACTCAAATAATATATATTTTATTTTAGAAGACCAAAAGAGTTGTACAGTAAAGAAGCACGGTAACAACCATCATTTTATACAATGTGAAAGAGCCAAAGACAAGTAGAAAGTTTGAGGTAAAAACATTTGCACAATAAGCTATAGGTAATTTTGTAAAAGAAACAGAAATAAATATTTATGTAAAATTATAAAAGAATAAATCCGATCATACATAAATATTTTTAGAAAAGAAACGAAGAAGAAAAATTTCGTAAATAGATAGCCAAACTAATTTAAATAGAGCTAACCACACGGGCTTATACTCCACTTAAAGAGATAAGAACACTTTAATAAAGAGTAGCTAGTTGCTTTATTAAAGTAGCACTTACGAACACAAATCATGACATATGTTATAAGAGCGTACGCCTCCTAAACATATATATGAAATTTTAAGTTCGCAAAAGAAATTGATAACTTTAAAATAAATTTCACAACGACGAAACACTAATAAATAGGCGATAAAATACTAAATAAAAAACAACAATTTTAAAATTTGCCAAGTCGACACAAATGTGCTTGGAATCACCCATTGCAACCTAGTATCAACAAAACAATATTTGAAAGCCTTCTTATCAAATCAACATTAAAGTTTATCGGAATCACCCAATATAAACTTAATATCAACTCAAAAAGGAAATTAAATCAAAATATTCAAAACGTGTCAACTTATCAAATTGACATACAAGTCAAAGAAATCACCCATTATGACTTAATATCAACTCAAACAAGTTCAAAATTTTAAACTTATCAAATTGACATACAAGTCAAAGGAATCACCCATTATGACTTAATATCAACTCAAACAAGTTTAAAATTTAGACTGAGTATATAAATATCGTTTTCAAAGAATATAAAACAGATCAGTCAAAATCAGAGAATTTAAATAAGAAGTAATGAAAACAACCAAAATTTTGCTATGAAATGAGAAAGCACTAAATATGTAGACAAGAAACAACAAATAGTAAACAATATCCTTTTCCACATTTGAGTTTGAAAAATAATGCTAATAAGAAAAGTAAGTAAAGTAAAAGTTGTTGAATGATAACCTTTAAAACAAAATAGTTTGCGTCTACATTTCAATCTAACACTAAGACAACCCATTAAAGTACTTTTATTTTCAAAGACTACAAAACTTATTACCATAATTAAAGGCTAAACAAGGATTAGCATGAAAAATGAAAATATTAAAAGGAAAATATTTATAAATATAGATAGTCAAAGACGGTAAGAGAAATTTGAAAAATATCTTGAAAGACAATTTCATAACCCTTTTCTTTTTCCAAACCATTATAAAACAATTGAAATTAAACGTTTTTCAAAAGAGTATGTCAAAATATTAACAATAATAAAATTTAAATACCAAAATATAACTCTTATATAAGTATGAAATTTATTAAGATCAAAGATCTAAAATATAATTTAGAATATAAATATAACTGGAAAGTTTTGTAAATAATAAAACAGATACGTAGTACTCACATAAAAAACAACACTTAATTGAAAAAGAACAGAAAGTATATACTGTCTCACATAATAGCATATACTATCAAGCAACTAGCAAATAAAATAAATGCAATGCAACACACAAGACTATATTAAAATAAAATTAAAGCTTATCTTTTAATTGCAAAACACAAAAATAAATTAAACACACAACTAAACCGAGAAGGCTATAAATTACTTCGCTTTCGCTGCGCACTCTGATAAAAGAGAAAATAAATTACATGTAAGAAGCCCTGCAAATAAGATTAGCAAACTTGGTAGACTAATTCCACCAATAATACAAGTAACTATACATATAACATATGCTCCACAAGCATGAGAGCACACCACATTCCCATAAGGCTCCCCTTTACTTACTCTAACCATCACACTCTCATTATAGTGAAACAACTAAACTTAAATCTAAACAAATTTTATCTCCTATGGCTAACTAATAATTCTAAAGAATCATTAGCAACTCTGTTTCAGAGTTTAGGAGCGTTTTGCTCTGATACCAACTGTAACACCCCAAAATTTCAAAGCGGAAAAGAAAGAAATAATAATAGTATTAATAGGACGACGGCGGAAAAAATCGTCTTCTGGGAATGTCACTACTACAAGAAATGCATTTAAATAACTAAGTGATAAACCAACATAAGTAAATAGTATAAATAATTTAAATTAATTAGAGTAATAACTAAAAGAGAAAACTGACTCTCAAACTAATTAAAAGTCTAGGTCTAAAACATCTAGCTTTTTAATGCTCACATCACAACCCGAACCCAAAACCAAAGAAGATTCCCATCAACATAACCTGCAAAATATATAACAACAATCCACAATCAGTGGGGAGTAACTAGTAGTTCTCCCAGAACAAAAGAAATCAAAGCATGATTCAGACATAGATTAATAAGAAAGGAAATAATAAAGTCAAGTCAACTACAATATGCATCCACTTCCATATAACTCAAAAATAACGCAAGTGAATAATAAATAGCAAGTGAGTTGGATAAAAATAAATAAATCATCTCAAGAGTACTTTTATAAAAATAAAAAGTATAGGTAAAACAAGTTATTGAGTCAGAAACCGAACGCCAGTGAATCGCAATTCACTTCCTAAGGTTTGTCAGATCGCAATCTCCAGGTCAGTCCTATGGGCTTACGTTCCCCACTCTTGTGTCTAAGAATGGCCAAACTCCCGATGCGAGGGTAGAACACGCGAGAACTCCCCGACCTCCTCTCGGACGACAACAATTAACCCAGGTGTACCCCTAGTTCGCAAACCAGGTGGTTGGCATGTTCTTCACCGGGGACTACATCTATCCCACCGGATATTCTTATCTCAAAATAAAATCATAAATATCATTCATCTCAAAAATATTCGTCAAAAGGGATGCCACCCGGCCTTATACCCATAATTCATCAAAAGATATTTCTTCAAAATCCTCAAAGTAGTAACTTACACACTTACAACAAATATTTCAACAACAAATACTTTGCGCATCACTAAGCATCAACAATGATAATAAACTAGTTTTTACAGCACCAACAGTTCAATCAGAAATGCATCACCAATTAACTCCAAGGCTTATTAAATAAATGAATAGTACATAATTAATCATTTTTACATAAATCAAACATAAATATAATGATACCCCATAATACTTACAACAACCTACTAAAAACCATCATCCAAGAACATAAAGGATCACAAATAATTTCTGATTAACAAGCTCTTAAATAATATAAAAGAATATCCTCAAATTCACAACAAAAACCCAATAATAATTATTAAACTAATAAGTACGATCAGTAAAATCACGCAAAAATTATCATAAGACCCTAATGGCTCTACTGACATGGTACAATTTTTATTTATAATTTTCGAACTCTAAAAGTAGTTTTAAACGTTAATTTACAGATTACTCAATAAAGCCAATATAATAATTAAAAATAAAAATAAGCGCCCAAAAATTACCAAAAATTTACATAACATGAATAAACTCACGGAAATACATAATATACAAAGAAATTAATTTTTTGGCCTCCAGGAATAATTTTCATGATTTATATACTGACAGAAACGATAATGCAAAAACAGATATATCAATTAAATAAACAGGTAAACAGTAGGCAAAAATTGTTCTAAGGCATGAAATACATACTACACATATAACATGATCCACGAAAAATAATTTCAGTAATTTTAAAATTCGTTTAATAATTATCATGCAAATAAGCCAAAAACTCACAAAACACCAATTAAATCAAATAAATACTAAAACTCAGACGAAAATTATTTTTTTTAATACAATATTTACACAGCATGCATCAAGTATATTCATGTCAAATTTCGTCAATAATTTCATTCAAAAATTATTTTAAATAATTCCTAGCTTAATAATCTAATACCGAATAATACCCTAATCACTATTGTTCTAAGATAACTACTAGTTACCTGGAACGTCGGGAGGAGAGCTGAGTCTAAAGAGATAGTTAAGAGTTACGCATACAATCCAATTCCTCTTCTAACCCCAAAGCACAACGAACGAGAATTGTAGCAACAGGTCACTAGGCATTTCTTCTTGAACGTTGAAAACTCTTGTTTCGCACTGCTCTATTCCGACCATGATTTCCGGAGATCAAAAGTTCGGATTCTAAATCTCTCCGGTAAAAGTTAAGAACAAGATGTTGTAAACGTTCTGTCCAAATTTGAAGACGATCCAACGGTTAGATCTCCGGCTACGGTTATTTTCGTGAAGGTGTAACAGGAAAAACTGGGTTGAACCTTTCTATTCTTTTCCTCTTCCTTTTCTCTCTTTCTTTTCTTGAAAACGGTGAGGGTAAAATGAGAATGATGCTGAACTTCTTTTAATATAAATCAGAATTATATGGCAAGGAAAAATGAAGGGTTTAGGAGAAATGATTAGGGGGGGTTATGGGGGTTACAAACTACCAAGAGTCATCAATTAAAAGAAACGAAATAAAAGAAGAGAAACTTCTTCCTTCTCCCTCCCCATAGCCGGCTGTCCAAGCCCAAGTACACCAAGATGATTTCGGCCCAAGTCATCAAAGGTCCACGCATCAAAAGTCCGTCACGCGACATATCGATAAATTCCTAAATCGTGCCTAAACTTTGAAAATACTTAATAATGAAAATAATTCTAATAAATTATATTATAAATATAAATATAATGCACACATTAACACACCATATAATAAAATAATAATTCGGCTCCCAAAGTATAAAGAATAAAAATCATTAATCTAGAGAAAATAATAGTTTTAGGGAAAACTTTTGCGGAAAAACTAGGAGCAAAATTATGGGTTGTTACACGCCTGATGAGGACGCCTCCACCTGTGGTGGAACACCTAATTTAGGCGCCTATATCAATGGTGGGTCGTCTATTTCAGACGCCCTCCAACATTTAAAGTTTTTTTTTAAAAAATCGCATGTGTAGAATTAGATATTTGATTCGAATATTGTAAATTTCTTCTTGGAATTGCATATGTTAGACTAGGATTGCAATGTGTATGGATGAAAATGAAAAATATAATTTGAAATTCGAATTTGAAGGTAGGCGCCTAATTTAGGCGGTTGAACCACTGGTGGAGCGTCTAAATTAGGCGCTTGCACCTGGTGTCAGGCGCCTAATTTAGACACCTCACCTGTGGTGCAAGCGCCTAAGATGGGCGCCTGACCTGTGGTGCAAGCGTTTAATTTAGGCGCTTGCACCACTGGTCAGGCACTTATCTTAGGCGCCTGACCAGTGGTGCAAGCGCCTAAATTAGGCGCCTGACCATTGGTTCAAGTGCCTAATTTAGGCGCCTGAAATGTTATATATTTGAATTTGTTATAAAAAAATAATTACAACATTTTGTTAATCATGGTGTATTAAAGTAGAAAAATGTATTATTGCGAAAAATTAATAAAATATAATAAAAAATATAGTTAATGAAGCTTAGAAAAATATTTATTTATATGAGAACGCATTAAATTATTGAATATAATTGATTTTTCATAATTTTACATTATTAATATTAATTAAATTTTGCAAAATAATTTTATTTACGTGTAGTTTTCATTATTTAAATAATTTATGGCTACTATATTATAACTACTCTAATATGTTAAAACATCTAATATGTTAAAAATGTAAATATAATTATTATAATATGCTAAAAATCTATCATGTAAATTCTACATCTAATATGTTAAAAGTTTAAATATAACTATTATAATATGCTAAAAGTCTACATATAATATATCATGTAAAATTGTACATTTATTATGTTAAAAATGTAAATATAACTATTCTAATATGCTAAAAATCTACATATAATATATCATGTAAAATTGTACATTTATTATGTTAAAAATGTAAATATAACTATTCTACTATGCTAAAAATCTACATATAATACATCATGTAAATTCTACATGTGATATGTTAAAAATGTAAATATAACAAGTATAATATGCTAAAAATCTACATATATTCATGTAAATTCTACATTTCTACTTAAACATAGTAAATTCTACCATGTAAAGATATTATTCTACTAGATATTCTAAACTGATATTTTAAGCGCATAAGATCATGTTTTTACTTAATTCTATCACTGATCAGGCGCCTAAATTAAGCGTCCAACCATCTGGTCAGGCGCCTAAAATAGGCGTCTAACCATTTGGTCAGGCGCCTAAGTTAGGCGTCCAACCAGCTGGTCAAGCGCCTAATTTAGGCATCTAACCATATGGTCAGGCGCCTGACCATATGGTTAGATGCCTAAATTAGGCGCCTGACCAGCTGGTTGGACGCTTAATTAAGGCGCCTGACCATATGGGAAATGTGGGGGGTGGGGGGTTTAAATAAAGAAAGGGAAAGAGGAAAGGAGGGAGGGGAAATGCCATGTATTAAATATACATTATACAACCTAACAGTTTCAAAATTTCATCTTCATCACTCTCAATCTCACACACTCAGCAAACCCTAACATTCAATCTCCTCACTCCTTCATTCTCTCTTTCGCTCTTTCTCCAATTCACTGAAATTGGGGTTTGGCATTGTGGCAGCACCTCAACGACCGACCAACGTCAATGGCAGACGACAAGTAATCGGCACCACCCCAGCGTACTAGTCTCGCAGCAGGTTCTTTAAAATCTGAAAGCACAAACAATGATTCTCAACTGTTCCAAAAGGTTAAAGAAATTGAAGAAAAATTGGGTGAAGTTGTTTTCCTTATGGAATCAAATATGTCTCAGACCCAAAAGATGGAAGCGAAGTTGCAAGAAATACTGAATGAAATTCCAGCCATTAAAAGTAAGTTTGAAAACACTGATCAAGTGATTAAACAAAATGACGTTAAAATGTATAAGTGGTTAAATGAGCTCAGAGGAGCAATTTCACGATTGCAATCAGAGACTTGTACCATCAAAGCTGATTTTGAGGAATTCAAATCAAAGAATTCGGAAGAGTCTGAGTTTGAGGTTGCGAAAGCTCTGTACAAGAAGAGAAATGATTGGATAGCTGAAATAACACAAGTTAAGGAGAAGATGGACAATCTCATCAACTCGTTTTTAACCTTCACCCTCCAAACCAGTTTGTCAAATAACTTTTTGGGGTTCTTGGTTCAGTTCCACACCAACTGTGGTAATTGGTGGACCGTGTTGATCTTGACGATTGCATTTCTGCTGTTTCTTGGATTTCCTTGGTGCTTTAATTGGAGTGATGACGTTGCCAGGTTGTCATTCGATCCAAGATAAAAGGGTGAAGAAAAAATCAATTTCTTCAAAGGTTCATCCCCCATGGCTGTGCGTGAGGTAAAGTTAATGTTTATCTTTTTTTTTCGGATATAGGTAAAGTTAAATTTAAATAGGCTCTGGATGATTTGTCATTAATCTCAAGCACCAATATATAGTACAAGTGTTATAATCCAACCATGATTCCCAAATATAAAACAAGATAGTAAAGAACTTTAGTATTAATTTTATCTCTATCTTAATAGTTTCCCTTTCATGTTGGTGTGGTTCAGCATTGACATAGCTTTAGCAGCTGCCCCAAATAAAATTAACCCAAAATTAAGTAGAAACTTGAATTAGCATAATAGCAGCCTCATGAATTAGAATCTTGAATCCAAAAAAACCCCCCAAAATTACAAGCATTCAGAACAAACCCATACATCAAAACCCCAAATAAACAAAATTCTAAGAAAATGCAACAGACCCAGAAGGTAAAAAGGCAACTTCAAGAATCCGAGAGGATGAAAACATGGAAATAAAAGATAAAAATAAGGCCAATTCACGTGGGAGCTTGCTCAGTTCGATTTGACGGCTTAAAATTTTTGTTGATTGGCTTTGAAAGTCTATGTTCAGGTATTGATTTTACTGTGAAATCAGCACTTTTGTGGATTTAGAGGTTACCCTTGTGAATATCGTTTTCTCAATATTCAATTATCTCATGTAGTCTTCTTGGGTTTTAATTGTGATTCACAATTCCTGATCATCTTTTTGATTGATTATTGGGAGTAGTGGTGATTGTTTAAGAGCGTACAAATTGCATAATTACGCATGTTTTCTAAGAAGCTAATCTGAAGCTATGTTGAGCTTTAAGAAGCTGGATTAATGTCTACTTGCGATATTAAATTGTTCTACGTGTACCTTGTTTGGTGGGATTTTATCGTTGAGTGTGGGTTTGATATCAAAATCTGAAGTGGGTTTGCATAATCTTTTGCTTGTATTTGTTGAGCAGCAAGCACTGTTAGTACAAGTGGGATAGAATTTTGCAAAAAGTCTGTTTACTATCTCTTTTAAGCTGCTGTATTGATGGCTTTATTAGTAAGTGATTGCTACAAGCAACAATTATTGTTGTTATCGGTGATATTGCTTCATCTGTTCCTAATGTTTGTTGTTATGTTTATTCTAATTACTGTTTTTGATAATTTACTCAACGCTGCAGTCATTATTAGGTCTTTGTCATTGATGAAAGTTGTAAAGCTCGATAAGTTAATAAATTAACTCAAAAATTACTTAATTCGGTGTTGTGTGCTAAGAACTATGCCCCCTGCAAGCTAGGCACTGCTCCTACTATATATGGGAATCTTCTTGCCTTAGTTTTAGGCGCGCCGCAGGCGCAGGGGTGGGGCTTTTTTAGGGCGAGGTGCAGGAACCTACTGGAGTCGCGCGCCTCATGCGCCTGGGGTGTGAGGCGCATAAAGGTTTCTTGCCTCTCTTGGCAAGTTCATTAGGTTTCCTTGACATGGTTGATGGTTATTAGGATGTTTATATATATATATATATATATATATATATATATATATATATATATATATATATATATATATATATATATATATATATATATATATATATATATATATATATATATATATATATATATTCAAGTATTTATTCGATTTTGTTTAGATTTGATTTAGTTTGGGCTGTTGAATGTTATCATGATTATTAGTTGAATAGCTTCTAAGTTCTAATTACAAAGATCCAAGATGAAGTGATCACGACTTACAAGCTCACTTTATAATGTTACATAGCTCATATCAGTGATGTCATTTTTAGTGGGCTTTCTTTCTTACATTTGTAGGTGGCTATCTTGGATGGCATTACTATGGGAGTTGGGCCGGTATTTCGGGAATGTTCCGATTGCCAACCGATAGAACCGTGTCCCCCTTATTCAATGGATTTTAGCTCTTTTATGACTTATTGCTTGATCTTGGTGTGATTGCTTGATTAAGATACGAGGAATTATTATTAAAGAAGTTTATTGTTTCCTTAATTATATGATGGGACCAAGTTATGTGCGATTATAGGGTGTTGAGAAGTCCATTTTTACTAAGGTTTAAGCTTTAAGAAGGAGAGTTTTACTAATCTAAACCTTAGTGTGGAGAAGAGGGAGTTATGATGAATTTGCGATATTAGAGGAGATTTAAGGACATTTTGTGGTTCTATATGCTCTTGATCATTCACAGGTGGATTAAGCTCACAAAGTTCCTTGAAGTCTAGATTTTGATGGTTGTCATCCAAGTTCATCTTGTGGCTCTACAACATTGTTGACCCACCATGGGCGTTGAAGAGCCCGCCTCGGTGTTAGTAGAGAAAATCATATCTGGGGCGCGGCAAATGCCCGAGCTGGGCACCCTCACTCCCCACGACTCGCGCACATCGATTGATGGCTGAAGTTAGGCGGCACCAGTGCCCGCATGCCGCGGACATGCGCGACTCGCGCCGCGAGCAAAGGCAATGGATTGTCGGCCGACATGCCGACTCAGCGCGCATGTCTTGCGCGACCCGCGCACATTGAGTGAAGGCTGCGGTTTGGGCAGCGGCCAAAGCCCGACTCGCGCGCCATGATGCCCGAGCTCGCGCACTTCGGCCGCGGCTGCGATTCTTCGGCAATTCTCGGCTTTCCTAGCAATTACACAATCAAACCTAAGGAAAGCCGAGAATTGCCGAAGAATCGCAGCCTCGCGTCGAAGTGCGCGAGCCTGGGCATCTATGGCGCGCGAGTCGGGCTTTGGTCGCCGCCCAAACCGGCAGCCTTCACTCAATGTGCGCTGGGTCGCGCAAGACATGCGCGCGAGCCGGGCATGTCGTGGCCGACAATCCATTGCCTTTTGCTCGCAGCCGCGCGAGTCGCGCATGTCCAGCCGCGCGAGCCGGGCACTGGGTGCCGCCTAACTTCACCCATCAATCGATGTGCGCGAGTCGTGGAGTGAGGTGCCCACCGGGCATTTGCCGCCCAGATATGATTTTCTCTACTAACACCGAGGCGGGCTCTTCAACGCCCATGGTGGGCCAACAATGTTGTAGAGCCACAAGATGAACTTGGATGACAACCATCAAAATCTAGACTTCAAGGAACTTTGTGAGCTTAATCCACCTGTGAATGATCAAGAGCATATAGAACCACAAAATGTCCTTAAATCTCCTCTAATATCGCAAATTCATCATAACTCCCTCTTCTCCACACTAAGGTTTAGATTAGTAAAACTCTCCTTCTTAAAGCTTAAACCTTAGTAAAAATGGACTTCTCAACACCCTATAATCGCACATAACTTGGTCCCATCATTATACCTTTGATTAATAGGTCCATTTTACATTAATTTGGAAGTGGATAATTCCTGATGCTCTGTATAACATTTACCTTTTTTATGTCATTGTAAAAAATTATGCAAACCAAGTACATGATTTGTCAAATAAAGTAATTTCTGGAGTACCTAAAAGCTGGAGTGGTGCGGGAGGTGTATTATGTGGTTGTATATTAGTCAATGATGAGTTCTTTTTAAGCGTGAGGGATAGCTCAAGTGGTTAAAGCTTCCCTCTCGGTTTCAGAAGATCCTTTCAAGTGAGGTCATTAGAATTATATCATTATTTTGATTATTACATTTAATTTTAGTGGATTTACTTAGCTTCTTGTTCTCATCAAAAGGTTAATGGTCAAACAAATTTGACCATGAAATAAGAAAGACCACTAATACAATTAGTCCATTATCACCAAATTAGAAAATGTGGTTAAAGTGCCACAGTGAACATATGCAACTATGTTAGTGCCATTAATCTGATAAAGCTTTGCTAAGATAACTACCTCGACGATGAATAATTATTTAGGACCTAATATACCCATATGAATCTTTCAGTTTTGATTTCTCATGATCTTTAGCTTAGTGGCATTACTTCAATTTGGTTACAATTACTTGCTTGCTTTTGCTCAACGTTTGAGAGTCGTGAAGTATTTGCTTGTTTAGGTATGATTTATGTGCTATTATAATTAATGCAGTTAAACATTGGAATTTCTTAGCTTCTTCTCTGTTAAAATGCCTTAACCTCTGTCCTCTTGGCTTTGAAATTATAGATAGTTCTAGCAGAGATCAATGTTAAGTTTTTATAAGACCATGGGTCTCAAGTATAAGATATAGCAATACAATTACGAAATGAGAGATATTAGGTCATTGAAGACGAAAGAGTAAAAGAGAGCTTTGGAGTTACAAATACTCCCTCCGTAACAAAAAAAAATGTCAACATTTGTGAATATTTGCGAGAGGTAAAATAATCAATTGTTGACATTTTTTTGTTACGGAGGAAGTATATAGCTTGAAAATTTATTTTTGGGGGTACTGGTACAGTACTTATTACCCTGTGGGCTGTGACATCAGTTATGAATTTTATCATTGAATGTAATTTTGGCAGAACCACTTAATTGAATTTTGGGTGTGGTTTTACTTTTGGTCTACTTGCTAAGCCCTATTTGTCTTCACCGAAAATTCAACATTTGTGGGATTATGAGTTTGAAACCAAAGAATGAAATATACTGAATTTATACCATTTTACTTGCTAAATATATATGCACTTATATAATACATTGATGATAACCTAAACCCTATAATCTCAACAGACCAGAAAACTCAAAGAACTGCTTGAGAACTCACTAGGTTGGGACTTGGGAGTTCGAGTGAAAAAAGTGCAGTAGACGGATTGTATTTTGCAATGTACGAAAACTACTGCATCCTCACCGTTTTCCCTTCATTTCTCTCTTTGATTGCTTTTTGCAGTATGCTACAGTGCTCAAGATGCTTGATGGACGGTTGGACACCATTGGAAATAGTGGAGAAGTAGGTTGGAAATTATGAATTTTAGTGGTTATCTTCATTCTTTTCATAACCACTGCCGCAGCATGAGTTTTGTGCATGAGCTTTGGTACAACAAGCCTCAAACCAACTGTGTGATTACATATTTTTGCATGAGACTATCATAGCAGTATTGCCAGTATCTCTTTGATTTTATTTTTAGATTTTATTGCTTTTATTATGGATATATGTACTTCGTATTATAATATCTTTGTATCGTATTAAGTTTCATGATTTACTCAACAGTTTTTACAATTACAATTTCATTACATTAACAAGAGATGAATGAGAAAAAAATTTGTTGGCAACTCAGGTCTTTCCAATGAACCTCAATATTTTCAGTTGTTATTAATAAAAAATTACTTCCTCCGTTTCGATTTAAATGCAACTCTTTGAATTGCACAAATTCCTAGGCATTGATGCATGTGATTAGAAATAACAAGGGAGATGAGGGGAAAAAGGAAGTATTGCATTCAATTTGAAACTGCCGCATTTAGAAAGTGTTGCATTTAAAAAGAAATAGAGGAAGTATAATTTTACATTTTTCATGTACGGAGTATAATTACCCAATCGCTATTTACCGTCCGTATTTACTAAAAATCGCCTGTATTTTTTTCTTAAAATTCCCCCCATACCCCTCCCTTTTTACCCCACTCTTACTCTCTCACCTCTCACACTACCACCACCCAACCACCACCACCACCACCACCACCACCACTTGACCACCACCACCACCACCACCGACCACCACCACCACCACCGACTACCACCATCGTGGACCACTGCCACCACCGGAGCACCACGAAGAATCGTCAACGCCGCCAACCACACCGGAACGAAATGTGGTTAGTTTTTTTAAAAAAATTCCGCCACCAGTGCATGGTAACGGATGAAAATTCCGTTACTATGCAAAAAAAAAAATGGTAGCAAGATTTTCGGTGAGAGTGGTGGTGGTTGTTGCGGTGGTTGACGCCGTGGTGGTAGTGGTGGTTGCTTTGGTGGATGGGTGGTGGTTGGGTGAGGTGAGAGTGAGTATACATAGGGGTAATTTAGGAAAACCTTGAAATAAATACGGACGATTTTTAGTAAATACGGGCGGTAAATAGTAATGCCCAATAAAAAAGACAAGGTTATCAAAGGAAAATGGTTTTGATACTTTGTATATGTTATGTAGAAAGGTTAAACATGGATTTACAGCAGTAAATTTCCCTCGTATAATTGGGTTGGTGAGTTGATATGTTCATGAAAAATTTCCCTAGTACTCCGTATAAAAGTTGAGTAAATGGAAGAAAGGCTGGAATCTTAATGGGTTGCTACTAAAGCCAGAGGCCAAAAGGCCCAAAACCTCACGCATTTTTTAATTTGTATTGCAATTTGCAAATATAGCTTTCCAACAAACAATATGCGTACAGAGTACAAAATTCCAATGAAAATTCCTTCCAGCATCAATACCATGTTGAGGGCTGAAACAAACATGCCTTCAACTATTGCCACAATTTGGCCGACTTAATAAAATGTCTTGAAGTAAATCAAAAGGCCTACTACATCAGTACATCTTACACGCAAAACTAACTCAAAGTCCGAAAGCAAGCAGTATCTGCAACTCCTTTGCAGGCTCTGCATGAGATATTCTCTGAATAGTCAACCCCAGAACAATTGCTCCTATGCACCCTATGCATTTGATTTCATGCTCCATGACTCCATCACAAACTATATCAGGAATATCTTAGCTGCCAACAGAAATAGACAATCGTGGCCGTGGGAATTCTTGAATTATAGATGAGAATGACCTGAACAGTGTTCCCCAGATAATCTCCCGTACGCTCTTTATAAAATGACAGTATGTCAAATACAGCAAATCGAAGACCAAAAAATTAACATCAGTAAAACATCATAGTCAAGTGGGTTACTTCATGCTTATGAAACAAGGGTTAAGGGACAACTTAGATAACAAATAAGGCAGTGCTGGCGTATCAGCTCACCTGGTATATTTTATCCCAGTTGCAATACTGTTATCGTGTGTCAATTTGATATCCAAGAACCTCGTTCTAGGTGCACCTGCAAAACCATTAAACGAAAGAATGAAACATCATTAGTTTGGTACTGTGAAGGATGAAGGTTTACACCTCCTCCCTTGTTCAGAGAACTTGTATATCATGAAACACTATTTTCAAGCACTGGGACAGAATGAGACATCATTAGTTTGGTACTGTGAAGGATGAAGGTTGACACCTCCTCCCTTATTCAGAGAACTTGTATATCATGAAACACTATTTTCAAGCACTGGGACAATAGAAATCCCACACAAAAAAGCATAACGAAGATTATTCCAAATTAGATCATGTACTCTTGTGCGATTCCTCGTAACAATTGGGTTCTCGCTGACCCCAAATTATTGTCGGACTATGGCTAAGTTGTTATTATAGCTCATGTACATTTGATCACAAATTGAGCAGAGCATCAACATCTTGCAACATAAACTCAAAATCACAGTATAACGAAGCTCATAAAGGGCACAACTTGCCACTCAGGACCCACTCTGATATTGGCAAGAATAAGGGAAATAATTTTGCTGCTTAAGAAAAGCAAGCATATCCAAATTCTAAAGATTCTATTTGTTTTCCTCGTAATAACTGGTAGAAAAATTGAATTTAATTTCGAATATGATGGATTATGAGTAAAGATTCTAAAGAATTTTACAAAACTTCTCAAGTTAAAGCTAATCTAAACAAATATGACAAAATTTTCATGAGAATTGTTCAAAATATGAAACAAATTCCCCCAAAATTACAGCAATGCAAGGAAAAGCTTTAAAGTGATAAACTTTCGCAATGCCATAAATGATTCAGACTCGGGTAAAAGAGCAGTAAGGAGATCCTATCCACTGTCGGTGAATAAAAAAAAAAAAAAACATCTACATAAACTAATGGAAAATCCAGACTTGTATAGATTGACAAACAAGCTCAAACACAAACTAAGCTCAAACCAAGACACTTAAAAAAAACAAAACAAAACAAAAACCTAAGAAAGACATAACAAACAAACCTAAGAAAGACTTAACGACAAACCACAATGATCAAACCCCATAAAACCCGGAAACTAAAAGCAACAGTTGAACCTGATATTGCAGCAGCATATAATAGCAACACCTGTGTGCAATTCAGCACCAAGCTACCCGAGCACAAGAGCAGCAAACAAACCTGCAGAACCACTGTCCACTACAAACACAACAGCAACTCTTGGTTTATAAGAAAAGAACACCAGAATAAACACCAGACTCAAATTCCGTTAAATATATCCCACAATCAAATTGATCATACATTCTATCAGAATTCTAAACAGATCACAAAAAAACAGAAAATCAAGTTCCAGATTGCATTTTCAACATAAAACAAACATCAAAATGATCATACATTACATCAGAATTCTACACATTACAACACAAATGTCATGATATTAGCAACAATTAGTGAAACTATCATTCATAATCACGTTAATGAAAGGGTATTTAACTTTCTAACAGTCAAAGGATCAAGTACTAACTACTAAGAGCAGCAAAGGAGACCAATGATGCATAGATCCTGCAAACCCCACCACAAAAAATTAACCCCACTTCCATAAAAATCAAAGCAAAACTTTATAATAAGAAAAGATAAATAAAAAAGAAGTTGAATTTTTTTTTGTGAAATATACCAACATATGGAAATATAGAAGTTTGGTTCTTCAACCAATAGCCTTCAGCCATTGCAATAAAAAGGTCAAAATATTTCTGCTTTAATTTTACCAACCACATGTTTCTGCTTTGACATTACCTGCTATTGCAGTGATACCCAAGTCCGTTGGTTCATCAAATTCTGGTTCAAACTCTTCAGGTGAAGCTCTGGTCATAACGACAGTCTGATACCAGCTACCATTGTTAGGATTACAGTAGCTGATTTAGCAGGAGTTGAATTACAGATCAACCTTCTTGGTGGTGTTGCATCCTGTCCTTGCAAAGTCATCAAATGCCCTGCAGTTGCACCAAAAGTGGCACAAAGACTTATGCCATATACTATTATCAAGTGCAACTTGATACAAACAACGAATAGATTATAGACCCAAAATTAGGGACAAAAACACGTCTAAATCCAGAATTGAATCCAAGAAATACATTAAAAGCAAAACATATACACATACAGGATCATAAATAAGGAAAACACTAAGCGTTTCTCATTCATACTTTTTGACACCTTCACTGGTAAATTCATCTGGATTCTTCTCACACAATTGAACTGGTAGCACATAAAATTCAAATAAGTCAGAACTTTCACATTGAAGCATTTAATTTTAACTTTCGAAAGGGATAAACTGGCCTAAGAACTTCCATGGGAAATGGATTGTTGCACTTTCTTGGAAAAATGGCATTATATCATCAAGCTCCATCACCTAAAAAATTCAGAACAAATCGCAAATCATCAAAATCCAAGCAGTAACAAGCAAAATGTTGGTAAATAAAAATTAACAAACAAACCAAGAGGAAATTGAAACAATCAAATTTTTTTTGTACCATAAACAAACCCTTAAACCTTGAACTCTTGCAAAATACTCGCTAGTTGTGAAGAATGATGAGGAAAAATCACCAATTGCATGGGCTGCAAAGCGAATCAGAGAACCAGCAAGGATTGCATGATAGCAACATGGTTCACAGATTCTAAAGGTGAAATTTGCAAGAAAGAAATAGAGGGAAGAAAGTGAAGTTATAAGGTAAGAAAACAACAAAATTTTAGAAGAAAGAGAATGTGTAGACTGTAGAGGTCATAAAAATCAGTAGGCATGTCAATGGGGCGGGGCGGGGCGGATGTTGGCTTTCCCATCCCCTTCCCTGCCTCATATTTTCATCCCCATCCCCATCCCCGCCCCACCGAGTATAAATACAAATCCATCCCCGCCCCACCACCCATTTGGGTATCCATCCCCACCAAATCCCCACCTTTCCCGCCCCACCATCCACATAATCTCCACTTTAAATCCGTCAAATGTTACATATATGTTAATAAAAATTTCAAATACCAATAAAAACAATATACACAACATAAAAAATTATAAAAAGAGTTGTGAGTATTTAATGTTTATAGTTATAAAAAAATTTAAAATTTAACATTACATATAAATCAAACTATTTATAATTTTAGAGGATATTAGGTGGGGCGGGTGGGGATTGGGCGGGGATGGGGCGTGTACAACATAAAATCCACCCCCGCCCCATCACCCATGGCGGGTATGACTTTCATCCCCATCCCCGTCCCCGTCCCACTATCCACCAAACTAAGACCCATCCCCTCCCCATTTATTTGACCCGCCCCACTGACATCCCTAAAAATCAGGTTCATTTAGATGCATAGATGGAACCCCCAAAAAACTCAACATGAGTATAAAAATTATAAAAAAAAAAAAAAATTCTAACTTGAAACTTTATGTAATTGAGTCGTAGAACATACCTAAACTCCTCACTCGTAGGATGATTGCAGAAATTTGTGAAGCCTCAATCTTCAAGAAAGGAATGCAAATCCTGGTTAATTCCTTCAATTGGGCATTGGTCACAAGCTCTGGGCCGAAATAATTGAGGATGGCGATAGAATGTGAGAGAAAGAGGTGAAACGCATGAGATTTGCAAGCAACAAGGTAAACAGAGCAGAAACCAACTCCAAGTTGCCCAATGAAGCTAAGGTGTCCACTTGCCTGCATATTCTCCACGAAAGTTGGACCAAGGAGTAAGCAATGAAATCAGTCCTCTTCATTTACATAATTTATCTGGGCTGCAAGCTGCAAGGCACACACATGTGAATAAACAAATAATAAAACCCAAAAAGATCATCACTTTCATTTCTTGTTTGTCTACCTCTAAGAATAGCTAATTACCTGAAGTGTCCGATTTCACAACGGTCCCAAGATTCTTAATGAGGTCTTCCTTTCTCATTCCTATACCTCTGTCCCGAACGAACAGAACCTTCTTCTCTTTATCCAGTTTAAACTGCAATTGAAATTCGACAAGTTAACTACCATAACCCTCACATTAACAGAACTGGAAAGGTGAAAAACAAAATACTTTAAACACCAAAACTTAACAAAATCTCTTGTGCAGTGTCACCTTTGCCAAAGGACCTCTTTAGCAATGAGAGACAAGAACCTAATCTAATATTCCACAGCTCACAAATCCCAAAATCGATCATAAATACATCTCTTTGCATGCATCAGCTGCAAATGCCGAAAAGGAGAATGCAACCCTATGATGAGGATAAAGCGATATGGTTAGCAGCTTGCAGAATAAATTGATTACAAGCTTAAATGTGGTCAACATGCCTACTTGTTTTAGACACAAGGAGTATCTACTCAATAAGATCAGAAACATTACCTTCTCTATCACTAAAGAAAATATGAGATTTTCCAAATGAAAAAAAAAAAAAAAAAACTGATTTGCAGTCTGCATTTTTGCCAATGAATAATATACTAAAAGAAACTGACCAAAAGCCAAGGTAACAGGAACGAAGATGAAGTTCATAAAGTAAACGTTTTCCGTGAAAGTGTGCAAGATAATTTCCAAAAGATATACTTCCTCTGTCACGCATTACTAGCAACATTTGATATTATTTGTGAGAGGTAAAATATTCAATTGTTGTTAGTAATGTGCGATGGAACGAGAATCTTATATCTAACATGCTTAGAGTAAACATTTACTCAAAACAAAAGTAATACACAAACATGGGAAAAAACCCTTCAAGAAAGACCATGGTAAGAAGACATAGGTCACAGGACCATGCCAAGCAAGAATAGGTTGCAGTGAACAATGAAAAAGCAACATGCAGATGATAAGAAGCCAACCATGTTTTCATATCACCTAAGGCTAAGAGTTTCACAACTCAGAAAATATTCATAATTGTGCAAATTCTATGCTCTTAAACAGGGGGGATCAACTCCAACCCTTATTCAACCAAAGACAAAATCCACTAAAGATCCTAAAATCAACCAAACTCATGAGAGAAGAGAGCAAACCATCCAACCAACTACATAACACAAACTAACAATAAAACACCAAAAATCCCAAATCATACCAAACCACAAAACAAGAATAAGCTCAATTAAAACGCAATGCAGAACAAATTAATATAAGCAACCAAACAAATCCACCCAAAAAATAAGAGCCCCTTATTCTGGGAGAATCCGAGAACAATCAACAATCGTAAGAACTTTGATCGATATGGGTTGCAAAAAACCATTTGGAAGAACCTCGGCAAGTAGATATAGGTGGCAGTACGTCAAGCACGATAACTTCGGCAAGCAGATATAGGTCGCACCACATCAAGCAAGAGAACTCCGCCATGTGGATATAAGTCCCGGAAAAAAAGTGCAAGAACTTCGACACGTAGATATAGGTTGTAAAATGTCAAGGGGTACTAAATTTTTTGACATGAACCCATTTGAGCCATTGAATTAGGGCGTGTTTGGCAATAATAGATGTGTTAGTAAGAGAATGTTGGCAATGGTAGTGGCGGTTACTGACGAGAAAATGTTTTTAGTTGTAGTGGTAGTTTTTAGGTCAAAAATAGTTTTTATAACATTAGTGTTCGATAATAATAGCTGTTGAATTGATTAAGGAACAATTAAAATAGATTCTAGAACTTCAATGTTTCTTTTTTTTAATGTGCAAGTGTCTTTTGCACACTTGTCCCAAGTAAAACTTTATCCCATTATGTCTATAATTGTACTTTCCTACACGAATATAATTTTTATTTAATGTATATGAATCAATTGATGGTCTAAGCTGAGTAAATAAATAGTACAAAAAGCCAAATACAAAGTAGAACCAAAAAATAAAATAAAAAACAAAAAAAAAACGGAACGAGTATATACAAATACATAAATTTATTATGCCACAGCTTACATACATACACACTCCCATTGTAAATACGAAGTATTATTTTTTAATCCAATGCCAAAAGAGAGCCTTATAAAAATATTTACACGTTGCCATTATAATATATATATATATATATATATTTTACACATACTTTCTCATCACCTAAGAGGCAGAGCTGTAGACAAAACATCTTATCAAAAACAATATTGTAAAAAAAAAAAAAAGATAGAAATAATAATTCAGGATATGCATTTTGGCTTAAAACTGCAGAATGCTACCACTCCTCTCAAACGCTACTCTTATCAACGTTGGAAAAAAGTCACTCTCACCACTAAACTCTTTACAAAACACTACTTTGCCGAACAATGCTAAAATTTATTAAGTAGCGATTTGACCCAGTCATACATCTAAAAGCTACCTCACACAGCTACGCCGAACACGCCCTTCATCTTCTTGATTGTAGGAAGAAGAAGAGTCAAGGATTAAGAAAGAGAGATGAGAAAGATGAGGAACAAGAAACAAAAAGATAAGGGGAAAAAACGAGAGACTGGTGAAGTGAGAGGAGTGAAGAAAGAAGATGAAAGCAGGGGCAAAATGGTCATGTCACGGTTTAATGGGGGACAAAATTGGAAATTATTATTCAAATAAACACTAAAAGTAGCAATACACTTTTATAGTGTACGAATTTGATAATTACTCTATACATGACAGCAATATACTTGATCCTAGCTTAAATGTTTCTTAAATTTAATGCTGATGGTAAATAGAGTAATGTATAGCTTGTACTATTAGTTACTTCGCCTAATAGAGAAGTTCAATGACAGCTTTCAAAGTACACGTAAATGTAAATAGAGTATACTATTAGTCTAGCTAGAAAAGAGCTACATGTCCCTAATATAGGCTACAAAAAGGTGAGGTCACATATATTTAGGCCTTGGCAGGAAACATATTAACAAGCTATATGATGATCATAGTTGAAACATCCAAAAGATCTTAAGCTTACTAATTTCTGAGTAGCCACAAAAGCATTTTTAGATTGCAGATAAAAAGATTTCAGTTAAAAGTGCAAATAACTGACAGAAATCAAACAATCTTGTCCTAATATGGAAAAAAATTGGAATCCTTATCTGCAATTTGCGTTGAGAAGACACCTTTCAGAATCATTTAATCTACATTATTACTTCTCCACTTAAAACCAAACTCGGGTTCTTTAAAGTATTCCATCATCATTTTAAATCCATACCTTTTTTTTTGAGGGGATTTTAAATCCATACCTAATTGCCCAAACTTGAGCAAGAAAAAGATATACTGTAGTTTTACTAAACAGAAGTGAACATTACTGATTGAAGCTAAGACTAACTAAAATTAAAACTAAATTTTACTACTCCCTAATCATACATGCTCCTACAAATTGACTTTACTAAAACAGCTAATTATGATTGATAATTTTGCAAAACTAATTACACTAATTAAAACTAATATTTGCTAGTCACAAAATGATTTTAGTGAACTTCAAAGCATGAGCTGCAGTGGCGTATCCTGGATTCCAACCCTATGGGTTCAGAGCCGGTAAAAAAAAAAATACATTCATTCACTTAAAGTTCAATACATTAATTCAAATATCAAACTACAATAGCAAGTGGATGATTTTTGTGACTTGTTTCCTCACGATCTTTCCAAAAAAATTCTAAACCTTTCATAGTCACAATACAATCTACACAAGCAAGAAATTTCAACTCCATGAGTCTAGACCCTTCAAAGTTCAATCAAAGTAACTAACAAGTAACAACTCCACAATCCACATTCATTCATTCAACAATTCAATGCATATTCTAATGTCTTTTAGACTAAAATCTGAAATTCATAAAGCAAGAAATTGCAACTCCATGAGTCAGTGAGTCTAGAGCCTTCAAAGTTCAATGACAAATCATAAGTCACAAAATTCATCAAACAATACATATTCTGAAATTTAGAATTGAAGAAGACAAGAAATCAGTGTGGTAAAAGCGTAACAATCTAATTGAAAACAGTTGGGCCTTGGTTGTTGCTAGATTGGGCTTTTTAGTGGACTTCCTTTCTCATGCTGCTACGGTTGGGTTTATGGCTGGTGCTGCCATTACTATTGCTCTTCAACAGCTCAAAGGCTTGCTTGGCATTAAAAATTCACGAAAGAGTCTAATTTTATCTCAATTTCACGAAAGAGCCTTCAAACAATACATATTCTGAAATTCTTATGTCTAATTATCACGAATATTCAATACATATTCTAATCTAAAAGACTAAAATCCGAAATTCATATTTAGAATTGAAGAAGACAAGAAATCGATTACCTTTGGCTAATTGTTGTGTCGCCGTGTGGGCTCGTCAGTTCAGTCGTACCGCGGTGGCAGGTGGGTGAGACGGTGAGTAGTCGCCAGCGCGCCGTCGAGGACCGCAGCAAATATCCGTATTCCTGCGGTCAGTTGGCAGTGAAGTGGGTGTTTTCGTTGCTTAGTGAGTTTGGAAAGAGAAGGAAAAACAAGGGAGTTTTGCTTTTAATGGGATTCGAACTCAAACCCGTGCACATACATAGAAGTTTATGGAGAGACAAAACCACTCTGACACCCACCTCATTGATGTTTCACTTTGCGCGCAGATTGTATATATCTAATAGCTAAAATATTTTTAATTTTAAAAAAAAGAAAAAACTGGGTAATTTTTTTCCAAAAATCATTGGGTTCAACTGAACCCAGTGAACCCATAGTAAATCCGCCCCTGATGAGCTGAACAACCATCGACAAAACAAAAACTAAAACTAAAACTAAGCGAAGTTAAAATCTGTACTCCAATAAATTCAAACATCAATATCAAAAGTACATCAACAACAAATTGATCAAATCATGAACATAATGGAAGGGAGTATCAATATCAAACCTGATAAAGAGGTTGAAGATCAACAGAAGAAATTGAGGAAACATCAACAACAAATTGATCAAATCATGAACATAATGGAAGGGAGTATCAATATCAAACCTGATAAAGAGGTTGAAGATCAACAGAAGAAATTGAGGAAACATCAACAACAAATTGATCAAATCATGAACATAATGGAAGGGAGTATCAATATCAAACCTGATAAAGAGGTTGAAGATCAACAGAAGAAATTGAGGAAACATCAACAACAAATTGATCAAATCATGAACATAATGGAAGGGAGTATCAATATCAAACCCGATAAAGAGGTTGAAGATCAACGAAGAAATTGAGGAAACATCAACAACAAATTGATCAAATCATGAACATAATGGAAGGGAGTATCAATATCAAACCCGATAAAGAGGTTGAAGATCAACAGAAGAAATTGAGGAAACATCAACAACAAATTGATCAAATCATGAACATAATGGAAGGGAGTATCAAAATCAAACCTGATAATGAGGTTGAAGATCAACGAAGAAATTGAGGAAACATCAACAACAAATTGATCAAATCATGAACATAATGGAAGGGAGTATCAAAATCAAACCCGATAAAGAGGTTGAAGATCAACAGAAGAAATTGAGGAAACATCAACAACAAATTGATCAAATCATGAACATAATGGAAGGGAGTATCAAAATCAAACTCGATAAAGAGGTTGAAGATCAACGAAGAAATTGAGGAAACATCAACAACAAATTGATCAAATCATGAACATAATGGAAGGGAGTATCAAAATCAAACCTGATAAAGAGGTTGAAGATCAACAGAAGAAATTGAGGAAACATCAACAACAAATTGATCAAATCATGAACATAATGGAAGGGAGTATCAATATCAAACCCGATAAAGAGGTTGAAGATCAACGAAGAAATTGAGGAAACATCAACAACAAATTAATCAAATCATGAACATAATGGAAGGGAGTATCAAAATCAAACCCGATAAAGAGGTTGAAGATCAACGAAGAAATTGAGGAAACATCAACAACAAATTGATCAAATCATGAACATAATGGAAGGGAGTATCAAAATCAAACCCGATAAAGAGGTTGAAGATCAACGAAGAAATTGAGGAAACATCAACAACAAATTGATCAAATCATGAACATAATGGAAGGGAGTATCAATATCAAACCGATAAAGAGGTTGAAGATCAACAGAAGAAATTGAGGAAACATCAACAACAAGTTGATCAAGTCATGAACATAATGGAAGGGAGTATCAAAATCAAACCTGATAAAGAGGTTGAAGATCAACAGAAGAAATTGAGGAAACATCAACAACAAATTGATCAAATCATGAACATAATGGAAGGGAGTATCAATAATGGAAGGGAGTATCAATATCAAACCTGATAAAGAGGTTGAAGATCAACGAAGAAATTGAGGAAACATCAACAACAAATTGATCAAATCATGAACATAATGGAAGGGAGTATCAAAATCAAACCCCGATAAAGAGGTTGAAGATCAACAGAAGAAATTGAGGAAACATCAACAACAAATTGATCAAATCATGAACATAATGGAAGGGAGTATCAATATCAAACCTGATAAAGAGGTTGAAGATCAACGAAAGAAATTGAGGAAACATCAACAACAAATTGATCAAATCATGAACATAATGGAAGGGAGTATCAATATCAAACCCGATAAAGAGGTTGAAGATCAACGAAGAAATTGAGGAAACATCAACAACAAATTGATCAAATCATGAACATAATGGAAGGGAGTATCAAAATCAAACCTGATAATGAGGTTGAAGATCAACAGAAGAAATTGAGGAAACATCAACAACAAATTGATCAAATCATGAACATAATGGAAGGGAGTATCAATATCAAACCCGATAAAGAGGTTGAAGATCAACGAAGAAATTGAGGAAACATCAACAACAAATTGATCAAATCATGAACATAATGGAAGGGAGTATCAATATCAAACCTGATAAAGAGTTTGAAGATCAACAGAAGAAATTGAGGAAACATCAACAACAAATTGATCAAATCATGAACATAATGGAAGGGAGTATCAATATCAAACCTGATAAAGAGTTTGAAGATCAACAGAAGAAATTGAGGAAACATCAACAACAAATTGATCAAATCATGAACATAATGGAAGGGAGTATCAATATCAAACCTGATAAAGAGGTTGAAGATCAACAGAAGAAATTGAGGAAACATCAACAACAAATTGATCAAATCATGAACATAATGGAAGGGAGTATCAATATCAAACCTGATAAAGAGGTTGAAGATCAACAGAAGAAATTGAGGAAACATCAACAACAAATTGATCAAATCATGAACATAATGGAAGTGAGTATCAATATCAAACCTGATAAAGAGGTTGAAGATCAACAGAAGAAATTGAGGAAACATCAACAACAAATTGATCAAATCATGAACATAATGGAAGGGAGTATCAATATCAAACCTGATAAAGAGGTTGAAGATCAACAGAAGAAATTGAGGAAACATCAACAACAAATTGATCAAATCATGAACATAATGGAAGGGAGTATCAATATCAAACCTGATAAAGAGTTTGAAGATCAACAGAAGAAATTGAGGAAACATCAACAACAAATTGATCAAATCATGAACATAATGGAAGGGAGTATCAATATCAAACCCGATAAAGAGGTTGAAGATCAACGAAGAAATTGAGGAAACATCAACAACAAATTGATCAAATCATGAACATAATGGAAGGGAGTATCAATATCAAACTCCGATAAAGAGGTTGAAGATCAACAGAAGAAATTGAGGAAACATCAACAACAAATTGATCAAATCATGAACATAATGGAAGGGAGTATCAATATCAAACCTGATAAAGAGGTTGAAGATCAACAGAAGAAATTGAGGAAACATCAACAACAAATTGATCAAATCATGAACATAATGGAAGGGAGTATCAAAATCAAACCTGATAAAGAGGTTGAAGATCAACAGAAGAAATTGAGGAAACATCAACAACAAATTGATCAAATCATGAACATAATGGAAGGGAGTATCAAAATCAAACCTGATAAAGAGGTTGAAGATCAACAGAAGAAATTGAGGAAACATCAACAACAAATTAATCAAATCATGAACATAATGGAAGGGAGTATCAAAATCAAACCTGATAAAGAGGTTGAAGATCAACAGAAGAAATTGAGGAAACATCAACAACAAATTGATCAAATCATGAACATAATGGAAGGGAGTATCAAAATCAAACTTGATAAAGAGGTTGAAGAACAACAGAAGAAATTGAGGAAACATCAACAACAAATTGATCAAATCATGAACATAATGGAAGGGAGTATCAATATCAAACCTGATAAAGAGGTTGAAGATCAACAGAAGAAATTGAGGAAAGCTCTCAAGACCACTACATCACAAGCAAAATTAACAACATTTAGTAGAGAAAGAGCGAAAAATAGAGAAAAGAACAACCCGAGGTCGGAAAGAGCAGGCTTGACTCAAAATACAAGTGAATCCACCTGTTGGCAACTGGACCAATGACTGGCAACTCTGATTCAGGTGATGTTGTTGATGATTATGAGAAAGAGAGTGAAATTGTGAAGACTTGAGCTTTTTGAGAAGAGATTTGCACTCATGAACAGGCTGTGAATTCTTGCACCATGATCCATTTTTCTTGATCTTCACTATGAAAGCCAATTAAGCCAGCAATTGTCTTCCAAAGCAGTCATTCCCAATTAATTTTCGAGATATGAGGAAAAATTAGCTTGAATTGAGCATGGAATAACTAGAATTGAGGATATTAGGGTTTGTTTTCTGACAATTTGATAGGGTAAATGATAAGAATCAACCAGTTACAAGTGTCCAATCAAGGCAAATGGAAATAACAAACACAAACACAAACAGAGCAATCTATCACAATTAATTAGCAAGAAATGGTATAAATATTATTAAGAGAATCAGTGTAATTTCAGTCAATACAAACTAGCCCCACTTCGAGAATAGGCACTCTCCCCAATGAGATACAAGTTTCTCGATGATCTTTCCTCACTCCACAGCACCCTATTTATTCTTACTTTCTAACAAACTTCTCGCATTACAAGAAACAAACTATATTTATTTTAATTAATTGCTCTTATGACCCCTTAACCCTTCTCGTAGCATATGTGACCACAATAGGAGGTCTACTAGGGGCCTTCTTAGCAAAAAATTGCCTTACTCGATGACTTTGAGGAAAAGCAGGAAGCAAGAGATGGAAAGACCAAAAAAAAAGAGCCACGCAAAGGATGCATAGGTTGCAAAAAAGTTTAATGACTTTAATGGCAAAGGCTGAAAAAATGAGGGGGGGAAAAGCATAAAATGAGGTATACAATGGTCATTGTGAACACTAATGCATAGATAGATATAGATATGGATATAGAAATGTGGCAGATACGAAAAAGATAAAGGGAATATAAAAGGTGGGTCACATGGTAGGCCCTTTACTTTTGAAGCATAGACAAAGCTTTTAAATATATAAAGATTATTTTTCTATCAACTTCTTTGTATATAACAAATGAATCATTCTTATTCATACAACTCCTCTATAAAAAAAACAACATTTATTGCTCAATCACTCATACATTCAAATAGATAAAAGTAAACCAAAAAAAAAGAAAAAGAAATCAAATAACTAGATGTACAACAAAAGAGACAAAATGAAAATATCTAGACTGACCAAATATAATAGATTTGCAAATCAAATCTCTTTCAAAGAGATGGAAATTACGTTGGAGACAAAACTCGCGGTGAATCTTGTACAATGAAATAAACATCGTTTTGCAGCTGTAATAGATCCTCCTTTCATTTTGCGAAAAGAATTCAAGCGTAAATTACAATAATAAAACCCTTTTTCGGGCCAATGTAACAAAAGATTGCCACTTTCGATGCCGACGACCGGATGACCATTACAAACCACAAAATCTCCAAAAAGGCTTTCAAAGTTTACCACGTGCCTTTTTACCCACATCCAATTAGCAATTTCCTCTAAAACCCATACTTCAATTGTCTTCTCACACATATTAACAGAAATCAACTTGTTATTCACTTCCAAGAGCCTTAAGTGTTCATGTATATAATACGTCTCACGATAAAAGAGATGTGTACAATAAGATCCAGGATGAGGCATAACATGAAAAGTTTCTATCTTAATATCAAACATCATTATAGATTTAGAGCACTCATTTGAAATCTGAGGGCTATTAAAACATGTAACAATCCAAAACAATGATCCACATGATACAACTCCAACCTCATATACTGGGTCAAGACACAAAGGACGATAGGGGGGACATCTCAATTCTCTCTTATTTGTGGTACTCAAACTATACATAAAATAATGGCATATTCGATTGTTATCAAGGCTATAGAATAGCAACTTGTAATCTTTTTCCAAATGATGAAAGAAGAATCCACAAATTCTTTCTCTATGCTCAAAAACATGAAAAGTTTCTAATGTGAGTGGATTGTAGATCACATATATTTCGCTAAACCTTTCCCCACCAAATAAGAGAAACCCATTGCAAGAAGCATGCAGTTCAAGAGACAAATTATGCATCACTTCCAAACCTTTTAAATGTACTTTTGTAACCTTTGGAATTTGGATTCTTTTCAACACCTTCAAGTAAAAACATGACATTAGCCTTAGCATTCCATATGTCTTGTCCCAGAAGTATAGGACTAACACTCATAAGATATTTTTCAGCAAAATATGGTGTTGAAGACAAATATAGCCATTGTTGACGCACTTGTCTACATGCTAAAACACTCTGAGGAGGGAGTTTGCACAGGATATTAGACATAATATCATCTGGAAGAATTGATATGGAAGTCCCACTAGTATTATCTTGCATGGAAGATCCACCAAAAAAGTATTTACAAAGTTCAATTATCCATTTGAAGCAATACATTGGAACGAGTTCAGCTGAAATGAGACAAAACACCAATTACCATATTATTAAATAGTACCAGGATTAACAAAGAATAATGCATTGCAAACTTGTAATCAAATATTATACTAAAACAAAGACCATTAATTCCACAACTCGCCATGTGCCTTGACACATCATTCGATGTTAAAACAATTGTATCGCCATGTCATTCTATGATAAGAAAATAAGATTGATATTTTAATTGTTATATATTTTGATGTGTCTATCGATTGAATTAAAGAATATTTCCTTTATTTATATTTATAGGAGTATTTTTCTAAATTATAATTTTCCCTCCTAATTAACATTGTTTCATATATAGCAATTATATTTTGATGTGTCTACTCCCTCCGTCACCGAAAAGAATCAACATTTGCATTAGGAACTCTTCCCAATGCAAAATTTCTTAAGTGGGAGTTAATGACATGGAAGAAAAACTCGGCCGTTTCGTTACGGAACGGCCGCTTTGTAACGGGTTTGTGAGATGGCGTTACGTTATATCCCGTTATGGAACGGTTTTTTTAATTCACAAGAATCGCGGCGTTACGCCGTTACGGAAAGGTGTAACGCCGTTCTAGACCCGTTACACCGACTATAACGACCGTTATTTTCAGATGGGGTCTAGGGAAGAAGAAGATGACAAAGTAACAAGCGGTGGAAAGATTATAGGGGCAAAAAAAATAGTTTTTTGACATGAAATAAAGCAAAAAACATATTTAATTAAATTAATTTTTTTTTTAGTGGGCTTGTAATAATTAATACTAATCTACTAGTACTAGACTACTACACACATGAAGACAAGTAGCCGAGTAGCACATACATGATTATCTTCATATGTTGTATTATAAGTATTATTCAACATTATGCTTAAAAAAAACTATATATATATATATATATATATATATATATATATATATATATATATATATATATATATATATATATATATATATATATATATATATAGAGAGAGAGAGAGAGAGAGAGAGAGAGAGAGAGAGAGAGATTACTACTTATATGAGCATGAAATTAATTAGTTGGGCATAAAAAAAATGCATATTGTATTATGCAACTATAGATAAAAATATGAATATGTACGTTGTTTTAGTTTCACATAATTACTTAAATTTTAATATTGAATACTTAAATGAGATTGTGATATTATATATTTAATTACGTAATAATTTGTTGTTTTATATTATTCAACATTATATATATATATATATATGTATATATATATATATGTATATATGTATATATATATATGTATATATGTATATATATATATATATATATATATATATGTATATATGTATATATATATATATGTATATATGTATATATATATATATGTATATATGTATATATATATATATGTATATATGTATATATATATATATGTATATATGTATATATATATATATATATATATATATGAGCATGAAATTAATTAGTTGGGTATAAAAAAAAAGCATATTGTATTGTGCAATTATAGACAAAAATATAAATATGTACGTTGTTTTAGTTTCACATAATTACTTGCAAAATGCCACGATCTAAATCTGAAGATAAAGATGTTGGATGGAGATTTTGTATGAAAGTCACGGAAGATGGGAAAACAGTCAAATGTACTTTTTGCCAAAAAGTAATCAAAGGGGGTATAACACGTCTTAAAGAGCACTTGGCTCATAAAAAGGGCAATGTCATGGCATGTGATAAGGTTCCCGCACAAATCCAAAGGGAAATGAGCAATCTGCTAAAAGATTATTCAAAATCAAAAAAAAATAAGCAGAGGATAGATTATGATGCTGAGCAAGAAATAATGAGAGAGATAAATCGTTGTGATGATTCTAATGATGAGGATGATTCAAATATGGTTATGGGAATGTAACATAGCCGAATACAACAACAATTCGAAACGGATCGTGATATGTTGAGGGGGAGAAGTAGTAACTATGAAGGTGGTAGTGGTAGTGGCAGTGGGGTCCCTCGAATGAATATATCATTTACTGTTAGAAAAGGCGGTCAACGAGGAGGTAGGGATAGAATGTATGAACCAGTATCCACTCCTGCATCGAGGTTAAGAGCAGTTGAGATTGATCTAGAAAAAGATGAAAAAGTAAAAAACCAAAGAAAGATCAACACTAGTTTAATTAAGGTGCTTGACCAGCTGGTTGTACGCTTAATTAAGGCACCTGACCATATGGGAAATGTGGGGGTTTAATTAAAGAAAGGGAAAGAGGAAAGGAGGGAGGGGAAATGTCATGTATTAAATATACAACCTAACAGTTTCAAAAATTCATCTTCATCACTCTCAATCTCACACACTCAGCCATTAATCTATTTCTCACTCAGCAAACCCTATCATTCAACCTCCTCACTCCGTCATTCCCTCTTTCGCTCTTTCTCCCATTCACTGAAATTGGGGTTTGGCATTGTGGCAGCACCTCAACGACCGACCAACGTCAATGGCAGACGACAAGCAATCGGCACCACCCCAGCGTACTAGTCTCGCACAGCCCCGTTTCTGAGATTTTGGAGGCCTAAGGACGAACCTACATATTAGGCCCCTAATTAGGTCCAAGTTTTTTGAATGTTTGATTTTTCGGTCCAGACCGAAAAAATAAACAGTTGTTTGGTCCAAATTTTTTGAAGTTTTGATTTTCGGTACAGACTGGGAATAATTTTCTTTGTTGGCTTTTACATAACTTCTATAGAAAATTTAATTTAACAATAATTTTTTGAGCGTTTGACATTGAATTGGAAAACAAATGGGAGAATTGAATAAGAAACTTAATTTGATTGAAGGCGTTATAGGTGGAAGAATAAACGTAATTCTCGGCCGCATTTGCAGTATTGCAGTGATCTTTTCTTTTCTTTTTTTTCTCTAATTTTCCTTTTTTCTATTTTTCCTTTTATTCTCTCTTTTGCTTTTACTTATTCGGGCTATGTGTTTTGGGGCCCTAGGCACCTGCCCCTCTCGCCCAGGCCCAAATACGGCCCTGGTAAAATCTGAAAGCACAAACAATGATTCTCAACTGTTCCAAAAGGTTGAAGAAATTGAAGAAAAATTGGGTGAGGTCAGAGGAACAGTTGTTTTCCTTATGGAATCAAATATGTCTCAGACCCAAAAGATGGAAGCGAAGTTGCAAGAAATACTGAATGAAATTCCAGCCATTAAAAGTAAGTTTGATCAAGTGATTAAACAAAATGACGTTAAAATGTATAAGTGGTTAATTGAGCTCAGAGGAGCAATTTCACGATTGCAATCAGAGACTTGTACCATCAAAGCTGATTTTGAGGAATTCAAATCAAAGAATTCTGAAGAGTCTGAGTTTGAGGTTGCGAAAGCTTTGTACAAGAAGAAAAATGATTGGATAGCTGAAACAACACAAGTTAAGGAGAAGATGGACAATCTCATCAACTCGTTTTTAACCTTCACCCTCCAAACCAGTTTCTCAAATAACTTTTTGGGGTTCTTGGTTCAGTTCCACACCAACTGTGGTAATTGGTGGACCGTGTTGATCTTGACGATTGCATTTCTGCTGTTTCTTGGATTTCCTTGGTGGTTTAATTGGAATATTCTAGATACTCAAATGAAGTTTTTAGAACACCATGTCAAGATTGGTGAGTTTATAAAACAAGAGATAATAAAGACTACTGACAATAATAAGAACAGTTTCACTAAAGGTATGGAGTCGGGTTTTCCCAATTGTGAATCGATTATGCAATCCTACAGAAACAAGTTTCTCTACATCGGTGGTTTTGTTCTTTTGCAATGCATCGTAGTGTCGACTGCATCCCATCTTTTATTTTGTAAGCAGATGTCTATAATTACTTATATTTAATTTACGCAAATGTTATAGAAGTCTTTTATTTTACTTACTACACCTCTTAATGATAGGTGGCAAGGCCAATTCACGTGGGAGCTTGCTCAGTTCGATTTGACGGCTTAAAATTTTTGTTGATTGGCTTTGAAAGTCTATGTTCAGGTATTGATTTTACTGTGAAATCAGCACTTTTGTGGATTTAGAGGTTACCCTTGTGAATATCGTTTTCTCAATATTCAATTATCTCATGTAGTTTTCTTGGGTTTTAATTGTAATTCACAATTCCTGATCATCTTTTTGATTGATTATTGGGAGTAGTGGTGATTGTTTAAGAGCGTACAAATTGCATAATAACGCATGTTTTCTAAGAAGCTAATCTGAAGCTATGTTGAGCTTTAAGAAGCTGGATTAATGTCTACTTGTGATATTAAATTGTTCTACGTGTACCTTGTTTGGTGGGATTTTATCGTTGAGTGTGGGTTTGATATCAAAATCTGAAGTGGGTTTGCATAATTTTTTGCTTGTATATGTTGAGCAGCAAACACTGTTAGTACAAGGGGGATAGAATTTTGCAAAAAGTATGTTTACTATCTCTTTTAAGTTGCTGTATTGATGGCTTTATTAGTAAGTGATTGCTACAAGCTACAATTATTGTTGTTATCGGTGATATTGCTTCATCTGTTCCTAATGTTTGTTGTTATGTTTATTCTAATTGCTGTTTTTGGTAATTTACTCAACGCTGCAGTCATTATTAGGTCTTTGTCATTGATGAAAGTTGTAAAGCTCGATAAGTTAATAAATTAACTCAAAAATTACTTAATTCGGTGTTGTGTGCTAAGAGATATGCCCCCTGCAAGCTAGGCACTGCTCCTACTATATATGGGAATCTTCTTGCCTTAGTTTTAGGCGCGCCGCAGGCGCAGGGGTGGGGCTTTTTTAGGGCGAGGTGCAGGAACCCACTGGAGTCGCGCGCCTTATGCGCCTGGGGTGTGAGGCGCATAAAGGTTTCTTGCCTCTCTTGGCAAGTTCATTAGGTTTCCTTGACATGATTGATGGTTATTGGGATGTTTATATATATATATATATATATATATATATATATATATATATATATATATATATATATATATATATATATATATTAGGGGTGTTCAGGAAAACCCGACCCGAAAACCCGCTGACCCGGCCAAAAAATGTCGGGTCAAAAGCTGATTTTTTTGGATTTTATTGGGTCGGGTACCCGACCCGGTAAAAACAAGGAAATCCGGGTCGGGTCATGGACCGAAGAAACCAAGCATGCGGGTACCCGGTACCCGGCTAAGTTTGGGTTTCCTTTTTTTTTTTTTAATTTCTGACCAACCCTTTTGTTTTGGCCCACAATTACACATAGCCCATTTCCTGATTTCATCCATTAGGAAAGCAAACCCTCAGTCCCTTACTGCCTCAGTGCCTCACCCTCACTGCCTCTCTCAGTCTGCCGCAGTCTCACACTCGCACCACCATCTACCGTGAAGTCGAGCATCGCATCACGTCCACCGCACCGCGAAGTCGAGCGCTGCACCACCACGTCGAGCGCCGCACCACCGTCCACCCCACTGCTGTAAATCGAACAAATCAGTCTTCTTTTCTCCTTATTTTTAGTTTTTATGTTAATTTCGCTTTGTTTAATTATGTTTTTGGTAGTTTGAGATGCATCTCATAGTACTCATTCTACATATTTGTGGCAGTGCATGAGGAGTTTGAAATGTCGAAGCAACTAATTGCAGTGGGCTTTAAATTTAATAGTGGGCTTACAAACTAATTGCATTGCATTGCTTTAATAGAAGCAACTAATGAACAGATTGCATTGCATTGCTTTAAGTTGCAGTGGGCTGATGCCTAAATCCTACGGCCAGCTTTAAAAACAAAAGAAAGGGGGAAAACGAACCGGGTACCCTATGGCCCGACCGGAAAACCGGGTGCCCGATAACCGGCAACCGGTTTTCCTGGTCGGGTCATGGGCCGACTTTTCAAGTACCCGAATATGCGGTACCCGGTTATGAACACCCCTAATATATATATATATATAGAATTGAGTTCATGTGAGAACCACCTTTACGGTGGGAACTCTCTTATCATGAGAACCATCTTCAGAACCGTTAGATTAATATGATCTATTGTGCTCATAACCGTCAGATTCATCTTTCCACTTTCTCATTCCTTTTTCTCTCTCTTGCTTCATTCTCTTTCACTGCAAATAACAAGACTCCGACCTTCTCTCTCAATCTCTCTCTTCTTTGCTCCTCGGTAACTTCTTCGTTCTCCAGGTAACGTTTTACTGGACTTAATCTTCTTCTCGTTTTCTCTCTCCTAGCTACTATCAGGGGCGGATCCAGTGTGGGTTCAGTGGGTTCAACTGAACCCACGTGGATCCGGGTAAAAAACTGGAAAATAAAGGGGAAAAATTAGCGCTTATATATTTGCCACGCAAAATAACTCACTGATGTAGTAGAGAGCTCAATGGTAAAGTGACTGGAACATCCCAACTGCTTCAGGTCGCGGGTTAGAATCCCCGCAAGATGGTACAACAAGTCTTTTTTTTTTCTCCTTTTATCTTTTATCTTTTATCTTTTATCTTCTATTACTATTTACTACAACGTATGTGTGCTTGTGTCTATTCATTGGTCTTCCTTTCTTCATCCTCCCTTTACTTGTTACTCTGCTTTTTATTTGTAAATCTTTCCCTCCAACCAAGCACTAATATAGTAATCCTTTGACAGAAGGGTGACCTAACTTTTCTTTATAGCTTAAAAAAAATAGTACTAGGTAACCGTTAGTACTATTGTATACACCGGGTGCACAATAAATATATTTGTAAAGCGATTTTACTTTTACCGAAAATGAGTCACTTTTAAAGTCAATTTAAATCACTTTAAACTTCATTTTGTGCTAGTTGCTAATTTTTTTCATTGTCGTAACGTAAATGGTTTTTTTTGCCAAACTCGATTACTTTATAAGAAATTAATAGTCTTTTGTTAGTAAAAGTATTGAATTAGTTATTTTTTAAGGACGTAATAAGAATGAAAGTTGTGCTAAGTACAATTATTGAAAGTTTTGTTTTTCCTGTAAAAAAATGTAACTCAAGATAATAAAATATAATTTGTAATTTATGTTCGAAGAACTCCGAACCCACGTGGCTTAATTCCTGGATCCGCCACTGGCTACTATGGAGTTGTTAGTTATGGTCTTATGGATGAATAATTGATTGTTTTTTATCTATGATTTTTTTGTCGAAATGCTAAAAAATCAATTGTTTTCGTTAGATCTTGTGTATTTGTTTTTTTTTTGGAGATATGAAGTTAGAAATCGTAACTTGAATTGATAATCGTATGAAATGTTAAATTAGGGTATTTATTGTTGTTTATTGGAGATCTGAGGTTAGAAATCCTAAATTGAAATGATAATCGTATGAAATTTTAAATTAGGGTTTCCGTTTGTTGGTTTTCGCATGATTTGAATCGTTATTATGTTGATTACTAGTTGATTCATTTATTGCTAGAAGGATCTTAATGTTAATCAAGGATTTTCGATTTGAAATGGTCGTACGGAGAATGATTAGCTAGGATTTTAGTTTTACATGATGATTTGATTAAATTAGCTTTGTAATAATTGATTTGTGTTGATGATCAGTGGCGGAGCCACTAAGTCACAAGGGGTAGCAGATGCTACCCCTGTATTCTTAAAAAAAAAAAAAATTAGTTCTCTTTGAGATGAAAAAATACATGGGAATTGAAGTTCTTGAGGTTGAATGCTGAGAAATGCCCCTGAATTCATTTTTCTAAAGAAATCACGTGAAACAGTAAAATACCCAGAGAGGAGAAAGAAAAAGAGATCTAATTTAAGCAGACTGATGAAATATTTGATGATTTTGCAGGTTTTGATTGAATTTCCAACTGTTTTTCTTGTTTTTTTTGGGGGGGTTTTCAAAGACAACGAGAAAGAGAAAGAAGAAGGAGAGGGACAGGGGACAGGGGAGACGTGGAAAGGTGTTAAGACCTGTCGACTATTCTCGTGTTCATTCAAAGTAGTGGATCCCACTCATCATCATCATCATCATAATACAAGTTAGTGAATTTACAGGGTTTTTTTTAGAAAAAAGGTTAACTTTTTTGGAATTTTTCTAGTCTAGTTTTACTTGGTGGTATAATTGCATAAACTGTTGATTGAATAGTTTAGTTTGTTGAACTTCTATGTAAGAAAGGTAGGGTTCTTTTACCAACGGTAAGTAAATGATTCAACGTTGGCTATTGGGAGTGATGTGTCTTGATTTATGGGATTTTAGTGAAATTAGTAGCTGGATTGTTTATAAGACATCATTAGGTAGTTTATGAAAATCAAGAAGACGAATTAGAATTTGGAAAACTCAACATGAACAACTACTTTTAGGTAATTTGAATTTTACAACTTTCCAAATGTAATATAGTTTATGAATTTTTTTTTTCTTATATTTGATACATAGTTATCGATATTACGCTACCCCTCACTCCAAATCCTAGATCCGCCCCTGTTGATGATACTGCGACCTCCTCATGTTTCTTGCGATTTTTACGGTCTACTTCATGTGATTACTAGTTGATTCTTCTGTGCATGACTGCATGTTTGCGTGAGATTTGTTGAAGTGGTATATGTCCTATTTCATTGATAACTATGTAGGCTAAACCATGGAAGTCTACTGTGTGAAGTTCTGAGTAGCTAATATCTGCATATTACTAAGAACTAGCTTGTCCTTTGGAAATAGAGTTGCAAATGTATAGAGTTTTATATATGCTATGTGAGCAACCAGTATTTCCTTTTAATTTTGTGGCTTGTAGTTATCTTATATTAATATATTTGGTGTTTTTCTGCCTCCATCTTTTCTTTTTATTTTGCTGTGGTTTAGCATATCAACCTTTTATTAGCAGAATCTTTGTTATTGTATTAAAAATATTTTAGTAACTAGTTTGTCCTTTTCTTTATATCACACTTGTGGGACAGTGATACTTGGATTTTAAATTGATGGGCTAGTAAGAACTATACGTTGAGGTTGAGGCAACAAATCTTTATGCGTCTTGGTAGTGATTGAGAACAACCTACCTATCCAAACTGTTGATCTCATAATCTTGGAACTTAGATTAAATTGATTTTTTGGCTATGTTTTATATGTTTGATTCGTCATTCTTGCTTTGAGCATTTTCAAGATGATTTATAATACTCGAGTATTATTAGTTTGTTATTGTTATTTCCAGATTCAGTTTTATATCTAGATTGCTATCTTATATTTTCATGCTTTAGATGTTTGAGTCCTAATTGCTTTGAGCATTTTCAAGATGATTTTTGATACTTAAGTATTATTAGTTTGTTATTCATAGATTTAATTTTATACCCAGTTTGCTTTCTTATAATATTAAGTCGAAATCCTTATTAGCTCTTTAGTTTAAATTAAAGAAGCAACTAGGATATGTAGGCTCCAAAGATGGTTTTAATTTATACTAGAATATAACTTGGAGTGGTTAATTTATGTGTTTCTATTGGTTTTGGATCCCTATTTAATGCATCTAGTTTATTCAGTGTAGGTTGCACTGCAACAGACTTGTGGTGGTTAGATTACTTAAGAATTAGTATTACCTTCGTTCATTGCTGATTGAACTCCTACAATCAATCTACTGAAACTGTATTATCAGTATGTTTAGTTACTATAAATACTTATAATCTGCATAATATGATAAGAAAATAAGAAATTTAGTAATGATTTGGTGTTGTGTTGTCGCTTTGTATTCCATACTCAGGTGTTTGATGTTGAATGATGTTATGTACTTGTGTTTGACTTGTAGGTAAGAGTATTTCATGCTGTGAATAAAGATCTTGGAGCAACCGTTCGCGTGATGTGCATTATTTCTACCACAGACTTTTTTGTACAAATGAACATGGGAATATTATGTTATCAATAAAGAATTTGAAGCAATGAACATGTGAATTCTATGTAGTTAAGCTTTAACATTTTATAACAGAAACTCATTAGAACTATGCATGTATTTTAATATTTGAGCCTTCTATTTTTAAACTAAGTTGAAGATCAAGGAAAATGTGCACATGCAGGATCAAGAAAAAAAGTTAGCTAACAAGAGAACAAAATAAAAAAATATTCAAAATATCCTATTCAAAATGGTCCCAAGCTTAATGGTATTAACTCTTCGTCAAAAATATTTAGATAGGATACTACTTCTTCCGTTTCTTAATAAGTGCAACATAGAGAAAGTGGGAGAATACCAAGGAATGTAGAGAGAGAAAGTTGGGACTACAATAAAGTAGAAGTAATTAATGTCAAACAAAAAAAGTTGTGGTCCCTCTTGTTTTTTGGTGCATATATTTGTAATAATATTAAACTTTTTTTACTATTTTAAGCTTGGTTGTCTTATCATGACTATTCCAAATAAGGAAAGTGTTGCTGACTTATTAAGAAACGGAGGTAGTATAAAGTAAAAATAGATAGATTATATGTGTGTAAAGATACTAAACGGTAGCTTAATACTTGTACTAATTTCTGTACTATGATTTTAATATATAATACTAACTCTATTTTTTGAGATGCAACATTTAATTATTTTAATCCACCGATTCAATTTTCAAAAGGCAAATGTTGTATTAAAAAAAACAAAGTATGATTTTAATATATACTTGTAGGTCTACATTATAAGGGAACTAAATCTAAGCCATATGAAAAGTACCTCTATGCTATAGGAGAAGTACCTCTAGGTTATAGTAGAAGTACTTGTAGCCTTTATAAGAAGTACCTCTACACTAAACGAGAAGTACCTATAACATATACGAGAAGTACCTCCATGTTATACAAGAAGTACCTTTAAGGTATAGGAGAAGTACCTTGAGCTTATACTAGTAGTAAAAATTAACTACACGAGAATAGGGATGGCAATGAGGCGGGTTAAGTAGGAGACCTGCTCCATCCCCGCCTAAGTGGGGCGGGGATGGGTCTAGGTTTGACGGGGATGGGGCGAGGATGGGGATAGGTTTGACGGGCCGCAATGGATGGTGGAGCGGGTGTGGATTTTATGCTATACCCGCCCCACCTCCGCCCACCCCGCATATTTGTTGTTAATATTCTATTTATATACTTATATTATTAATAGTTTTATCTTGCAAAAATATAAATATGTGGGTATGACGCGGATACGAAGCGGGTGTGGGTACCCATGCGGGTGGTGGGCGCGGGGATGAAGTTGGTACGACGCGGGTGCGGGTACCCATGCAAGTGGTGGGGCGGGGATGGGTTTAAATACGTATTTGGTGGGGCGGGGATGGGTCTGGAATTTTCCCCCGCAATGGGCAGTGGGGCTGGGATGGGGATGGGGATGGGGATGGGAATTTTATGCGGGTGCGAGTGTGGAGGTACCATCCTCCGCACCCGCCCCGCTCAATTGTCAGCCCTACACGAGAAGTACCTCTAGGTTATATGGAATATACCTCTAACATATACGAGAAGTACCTCTAGGTTATATGGGAAGTACCTCTAAGGTATACGAGAAGTACCTCGAAGCTATACGAGAAGTACTTCTACTCTATACGAGAAGTACCTCTAGATTATACAAGAAATACCTCTAACATATACGAGAAGTACCTCTAAGGTATACGAGAAGTACCTCTATGTTTAAAATATATCAGAAGTACCTCACCTCTATGGTTAAATGAGAAGTACCTCTAAGGTATACAAGAAGTACCTAGAGGTTATGCGAGAAGTACATCTAAGGTATACGAGAAGTTCCTAGAGGCTACACGAGTATAGGATAAGTACCTCTAGGTTATACAAAAAATACTTGTATGCTTAATAAGAAGCACATCTAAGGTATATGACAAGTACCTCTACTCTATAGGAGAAGCACCTTTAAGGTATACGAGAAGTACCTCAAAGGTATACAAGAAGTACCTCTAAGGTATATGACAAGTACATCTATTCTATAGAAGAAGCACCTTTAAGGTATACAAGAAGTACCTCAAAGGTATACAAGAAGTACCTCTAAGGTATAACAGAAGTACGCCTAAGGTATACAAGAAGTACTTCTAAGGTATACAAGAAGTATCTTTAAGGTATATGACAAGTACCTCTACTCTATAGGAGAAGCACCTTTAAGGTATACGAGAAGTACCTCAAAGGTATACAAGAAGTACCTCTAAAGTATATGACAAGTACATCTATTCTATAGAAGAAGCACCTTTAAGGTATACGAGAAGTACCTCTAAGGTATAACAGAAGTACGCATAAGGTATACAAGAAGTACGTGTAAGGTATACAAGAAGTACCTTTAAGGTATATGACAAGTACCTCTACTCTATAGGAGAACTACCCTGTAAGGGTATACGACAAGTACCTCTACTCTATGAGAGAAGTACCTCTAAGGTATATGAGAAGTACCCCCCACCCTGTACGAGAAGTACCTCACCCCTATACGTGAAGTACCCCCACCCCTATACGAGAAGTACCCCCACCCAATACGAGAAGTACCTCACCCCTATACGTGATGTACCCCCACCCTATATGAGAAGTGCCCGCACCTTAATTATACGAGAAGTATCTCAAGCCTATACGTGAAATACCCCCACCCTATACGAGAAGTAGCCCCACCGTACACGAGAAGTACCTCATGCGTATACATGAAGTACCCCCACCTTATACGAGAAAGTACATCAACCCTATACGTGAAGTACCCCCACCTTATACAAGAAGAACCTCGACCCTATACGTGAAATACCCCTACCCTATACGAAAAGTACCCCCACCCTATATGAGAAGTACCCCCACCTTATACGAGAAGTACCTCAACCCTATACGTGAAGTACCCCACCTTATACAAGAAGTACCTCAACCCTATACGTGAAGTAACCCCACCCTATACGAAAAGTACCCCCACCTTATACGAGAAGTACCACCACCTTATACGAGAAGTACCTTAACCCTATACGAGAAGTACCCCTACCTTATATGAGAAATACCCCCACCTTATACGAGAAGTACCTCACCCCTATACGTGAAGTACCCCCACCCTATACGAGAAGTACCTCATGTGTATACATGAAGTACCCCCACCCTATACGAGAAGTACCCCTACCCTATACGAGAAGTACTTCACCTCTATACGTGAAGTACCCCCCACCCTATGTGAGAAGTGCCCCCACCTTATACGAGAAGTACCTCGAAGCCTATACGTAGGGGTGAAAGTTCGGTGTACTGTTTGGATTATGGCCTAATCCAATCCGATCCAAACAAAATTTGGATTTCAATTTTCCAATCCGAATCCAAACCAATTAGAGTTTGAATCCGATCCAATCCAATCCGAATTTTCAAACTCTAGATTGGATCCGATCCGAAAATTCGATTTTTTAAAACTCTATTTTTTCGATGAAATAAATTAAGCACAATAGTAGCCTAGTAGATTTACGATTTACAAATTCAAAATTGATTACCAACCCCATAATCCAATAATAAACTAATAACAAACCCATAGGCCATAATTCATTACAACAACACCTACAACAGATTAAGTTTAATAACACAATAATACATGAGTTTTAGGGGAAAGGTTGAAGGGCTACTCGTCTACTGACCGAGCTTTTTAAAAAAAAATCGAGTTAAGACTTAAGCCCAATCCGGATACATAATACAAGGCATATTACTATTCGGTTATATTGGATTTTCGGATCCAATTACCCCCAATACAATCCGATCCGAAAATTCAATTTTCCAAAAAAATCTCAATCTGAATCCAATCCGAACACGGTTCAATCGATCCGAATTACTAATTCGGATCGGATTGGATTGGATTTCGGTTTTTATCTGAATAACTTTCACCCCTACCTATACGTGAAATACCCCCACCCTATACGAGAAGTAGCCCCATTGGCCGCTGTACACGAGAAGTACCTCATGCGTATACATGAAGTACCCCCACCTTATAAGAGAAAATACATCAACCCTATACGTGAAGTACCCCCACCTTATACAAGAAGTACCCGCACCTTATACGTGAAGTACCCGCACCCTATACGAAAAGTACCCCCCACCCTATATGATAAAAAAAAAAAATACTTCAACGCCCATTACTCCATAAAGGTATTCGTTGGAAAATCGGAGATGGTTCTCAAATTCTTTTTTGGCTCCATAACTAGTGCCTAGAGGAAAACTTAATGACCATCTTGAAGCTAAATGAAAACCAGGTTGATGTTAACCTGCTATTAAAAGACTTCATTTTACCAGATAAATCTTGGGATCTTCTCAAATTAAAAACTCTTCTCCCGACCACATCATCAAATGCATTAAAGGCATTCGTGCTACCGTCGCCTCCCCTCTCGATGAACCTGTTTGGGGCCCTAGTCCTTCAGGACTATTCACAGTTAAGTCTGCTACTTGGCTGGCTCATAACCTCCTACCTAGCAAGGACAAATGGCCTCACCGTTGGATTTGGAATCTTGATATCCCGCCAAAGCTAAAGATTTTTCTATGGCAGGTCTGCCATAATAGTCTTAGGGTTCGTGCAACCCTTGCAAAAAGAAGTGTCATCCCTTTTAGTCATTGCGCCCTTTGTGCCCCCCACGAGGAATCCATAGATCACATATTTGGACATTGTCCCAAGCTCTTCCCCCTACGGCAACTTAATAAACTTAATGATTGGTTGCCCCATTCCTTTTCTAGTGCCACTTTATTAGATACTTTTTCTAATATTAAAAAGAATAAAAGCTACGCTTCTAAATTTGTCTTCCTAATTTGGAGTATTTGGAAAGAAAGAAACAATATCATCTTTCATAACGACTCGCTTAATATTCATAGGATTATTCATAAAGCAAAATTTCTTTTCTCGGAATGGAGTCTTAGGAATGCAGTTGATTACTGCAATTCCTATGGCTCCCCGTTTTTCCACTCTTATCTCCATCCCTCCACTCCCAAGTACCCTTCTTTAATCATGGTAGCTTGGGAGCCTCTCTTATCTCCATTTTTCAAACTCAACTTCGACGGTTCTATTCGTGATTCTTCAAGAAGCGAAGGGTTTTATCATCGAGATTCGGACACCAACCTAGTTAAAGCCGCAACTTTAAACCTTGGTACATCTTCGCCCTCGGTGGCGAAGCTCTGACCCTTCAAGATGGAGTTCGACTAGCTATTCAAAACGCTATTACTCATCTCCACATCGAAGGAGATAACCTCATGGTTATCAACTCCATCAAAGGCATCTGGTCCCCCCCTTGGCAGATCGCCCACATCATTCAGGATATCTAGATTTCTCTCCGCTCATTTTCTTCTTGGACTATTCGACATATCTACCGGGAAGCAAACAAAGCAGCAGATTGGATTGCCAATGTTGGCCACCTTATAGATTCTACTTTGTATTGAAAATTGTACTATTTCAACTCTTCATTCAATCCTTGTAAACGATAAGGTTGGAGCTCCCCTCGTGCGGAGGGTCTCCTAACCTTCTTTTTCCTTACCTTTATAAAAACAATAATAATAATAATAATAATATGAGAAGTACCCCCACCTTATACGTGAAGTACCCCCCACCCCTATACGTGAAGTACCCCCACCCTATCCGAGAAGTACCCCCCACCTTTTATACGAGAAGTACCTCCACCTTATACGAGAAGTACCTCAACCCTATACGAGAAGTACCCCTACCTTATACGAGAAGTACCCCCACTCTCTACGAGAAGTACCTCAACCCTATACGTGGAGTACCCCCACCTTATAAAAAAAAATGAAAAATTTTCTGTCATCTTCAACTGCTACGAACGACTCTTCGGCTGCAGATTCTCTATTCTCAACAGCAGATATCAGGGGTTTTGTTCTATCTTCTATTTCGTCTTTATTCTCAGTATTTGATATTTCTGTTTCTGTCTTTTCTTCTCTCTCGTTGTTTACAAGTGCAGGTTCTTGAACGGGAACGTCTTCTAGTTTGATGAGATCTTCAGATATGTGTAAGGCTCCATAAAAAAATCTGAACTATAAACAAAGGCATACATCAGAACAGAAGACGACAAATGAAACAAACAACATTGAACATCATCAAAATTGGGCTTCTCTGACGGTCTCTATTAGACACGTCAGTCTCCCTCACAAAGGGATCCATATTTTCGTTTCAAATTTTTAAAGGCGGAGGGGGGAACAGATTAATAAAACTAGTATACAGCTAGTGCTGGAACGCATGCTCACAGAAATGCCAATTCCAGGATCCATGAGTCCATTGATAGAGAATGTACAGTTCAAGATCACTCATTCTATTTCCAGCCATTAAATGTAAACGCAATCTCAAATCTGGTCAACAGACTCAACACTGCAGAGTGCAGACAAATCCTAGACAATAGATGCAAATTCTGACAAGATCGAGTTTAATAGAACTCACTAAAATAAGCTTCGGAAAGGAACATGTCACTGCAAATAGATGATGCTAACTTGTATAGTTTGTCAAGCATGCATACCATAATCAAACTGTCTTGACTTGAACCAAATTAAAGCAGTAGCAGCAAGCATTATAATTACGAGCAGTTAGAATAACGGTCTTGCAACACCTCATACTTGGCTTTGCGAACCTGCAGTAGTTTCAACACTTACATTAGGTACCGACTACCGTAAATTGATTAATATTCCATGCTACATAAAGGCAATCAACTAATACAGGGGCATCAATGCATGAAAAAAGATGTTAGAGCCTTGGTCAATAAAGCCAGCACAGAACCATAAATATATCAGCCAAGTAACAATAAACAATCTGAGCATGGAACTATAAAGTTAGCACAATACCATAACATTCTAATCATTCATAAAACCTTAACCCACCCCCTTAGTTCCAGCCACTCTCTCTCCTCACCCCCCTCTCACCCTTCCAACTCCCAACCCAACCACCACCATCACCATCACCACAAAACATATCATGTAATATGTGAAAGCCATTGAAGGCATTAGTAAGGGAGATTTGCAGTGAAATTGACAAATAACAAAAAAAAAAAAAAGGGTGAAAGAAGAATTTCAAAACCCCCAAATTGACATAATACACCATGACATATCACCAAAAACATTACATTATTCTAATACAAATTAGACCCGTTTTTTGAAAAACACATCAGATCAATAAACAAATTAATCAACTAATTCATTTCATACGAATAAAGAAATCAAATTAAACGATCTCAACAAAACAATAAAAAAGCACAAGCTTAAATTGCAGTAATTGAACAGCAAAATAATAAATATAACAAAAAGCTAAATTATGTTTATGTTGACTATAGCAGTAATCTGAATATAGAATCGAAAGGAACTTTGTGATGAAAGAGATCATGAAAGAGATTATAAAAGTAGGATTACAACAATATAAAACCCCCAAATTTTCAACTGCTACCGACATTATCAAACCCCACATTTTCAAATCGAAATTCAATATAAAGGAACTCACATTCTTTGGAGGCCGATTTTGCATAAATTAATCAGAAGAGAGAGAACCTTTGTCTTCGATGTTGCAAGAATTGATGCAAGAATCAGTTTTTTTTTTTTGCTGAACCTTATATATATATATATAGGATGTGTGCTTATGTGATAGCGTAACTTTATTTTAGCTACAGAACTCTATATCTTATTATAATTCTACGTCCTACATTATGAGAAGTCAGTAAGCAAGTTAGTGCTGTATTTTCTTATAACTTGTGTTTTTGAAGTTATTTTGTGATTGTTCTTGAAAAGAAGTACGTAAAAGAGTAATTGTGCTGTTTTATTTGAATTGCTACTGTTTTGGTTTCCTCTTTTTTTTTTTTGTTGAAAAACTTGTGTGTTTTTTTGTCAAAGAAAGAACTAATTTAGTTATATTAAGAAATATCAAGTCAAGATTATTTCTCAGGTTGCATTTGGTTGTAGTTATTTTTTAGTTCCTTCTTTGTTGACTAGATTAATTTTAAATTGTGTTTTTTACCTTTTAGGTTATCCGTAAACGTAGCAAGTAATTGGAGGGAAAGGACCCTCATTTCTATCAAATTCAAGCCACTTCTCTATCAGATATGCTCTCATTTAGATTTTCCGACGCCAGTTTTTAGCAGATATCCATGTTCAGCACATAATTGTTACGTTATGGTTTTCACTTCAAGTGAACCTGATTGTTTTATTTTTGAGGGTGGGAATGAGGAAACCTTTGAAGAGAATGTCGAGGTAGGATCGAAGAACATGGTTCTATTCTTGGTGGAAAAACATAAGTTGCGTATTGATGATTTTAATTTGTTTCTGTTGGATGACTTTAACGGTGCTCGTGATGATTTTTAGACTCATTTGCTAAACGCCGCCCTGTTTTTTTCCTGCTAACGCCCTGTATTTTTGTATAAAAATACAAGGGCCTTTCCTTCTCTTTCCCCTCCATTCCCCATTCCCTCACTCATTCCCTTTCCATCCCTCCTCCATTCCTCCTCACCTTTTCCATTTCCTCTCATCTTTCACTCTCTCTCTCATCCCTTCCATTTCCTCCATTGAAGGACTACGAGATTTTAAAAATTTCCGATAATTCACATTTTCCAACGACTTCAAGTTTTTTTACCATCTCATTATATTACTAAGGAAATGCTAATGTAATTTAAAATTTCTTCGAATCAAACTGATAGAATGTCTTAAACATGACGCTTCGAAAAACTTAACACGGGTGTCTCGACCTGGCCGGCGAGTCGGGGTCTAGGGGCGAAGCGCCCTGGTTTGGGGGTTCGGAGGCGCAAGGTGGTTAGAACATCTCGGAGTAGACCATTTTACTAGAAATTGACTTGAAAATGCCGAAAAAAGTACCTAGGCGCCTAAAATAGGCGCCCAAACTGTGGTCGGGCGCCTAAAATAGGCGCTCAGACCCGTGGTTGGGCGCCTATTTTAGGCGCCTAACCACATGTTTGGGCGCCTAAAATAGGCGCATGTACCGGTGGTTGGGCGCCTATTTTAGGCGCCCGACACGGTCCGGGCGCCTATTTTAGGCGCCCGTTCTCGTGGTTGCGCGTATTGTGAACGAAAATGTTGCCGGAGAAGTTGTCGGAGGAGTGGCGGTGTGATGATGTCATTCAACCTCTTTCAATATGTGATGAGAGAGAGTGACCGGAAAAGTGGTCGGAAAAGTTGACGGAAAAGTTGCCAGAAAAGTCCTTGGATGATGAGATGGTGTGAGGAAGTATGAGAAAGGGAGAGTGAAAGAGAGTGAGGATGTATGAGAGTGGTATTATTCATCGAAAAAAGGTACAAAATTACAAAATAAATTAAGGAAGACGGTGTTTACGACAAGTGACTGCTAGGTCACGTGCTTTCCGGACCTCTTCCCTTGAAACTTCTGTTACCGGCACCATAGAGTTACACCATAGACCATACCTGGAATTGATTTTCTAATGCTTAAAACACGTTTATTGCTCATTCACCACGACATAACATTACAAGGCATCGCCCTTTAATATTAACATTAGAACACAGCACTCCCAAATAGTGGCTTCTCCAGCTTTCTTCGCCGTTTATTGCTTGCCCTGTACCACCATAACAATAAATTATCAAAATGAGGTTCACCGAAGAGAAAGTTACACAGTTATAGTGCTGCTGCTACTTTACATCAGGTTTTCCATATATATGAAGAGCATAGCACATTGATGCTCCCATAAAAAAAGTAATGACATGCTCGACTCGGATACTTGAGAGCTAGTTTCAACAGTTCACACTTATATTAGAGAATGTTGGTGTGAGATCTATAGGTGCTGGTAACGAAAAAAAGAAAACGATTTTCTTTTGATGTTGTTTGGTACAAAGTGGAGTAATGGTTTCCATTTCTTGACGGTAACTATTTCCTCTGAGTTATTACTTATTACCCTCCTCAACCCTATGTAACACAGCATGATATCTTTCTCAAATCTCAATCCAATACTTGTTAGTGTTTCATAAAAAGAACAGTAATTATCACCATTTCTACCCTTCATCCGATCCCATTTTATAGTTGAACTAAACATGCACTCAATGTATTTGACCTTACACCTGACAGACAAAAGAAATTATTTTTTGAAGATCAAGGGAGAGAACAAACATTCATGATAAATATGATTATTGTAAAAATTATACATACCATGTAAGAATCAGTTTCACATGCTACGCTGCTTACACTATGGCTGAATAAGCAACAAGGATTTAACAAGGTTTCATGCATGGTAGTGGAATCATTTATGATTTACACGATAATAATACAAAAAGTAGTCACATTCTTGCATTAAAAATGTAAGACAACATGTAATACGAATCAAACAATCAACTCTAAAACCTTTATTTCATACGGAGTAATTTCTTAGCTAATATGTTAGCCTTATATGTATTTTATGATGACAAGCTAAACTAATTAATTAACTTGGTTTATAAGTTGTACTTGTAGCATTCATGTGTGTGTGTGCACACGGCCGCACGCGCGTGTGCAAGGATCATTGACCGCAGTCAGTACATAATGAATTTGACATTGTAGTCTTTCATCGAAATAACATAATATACTGCACAATTAGGTATCAATAGTAAACTCGTTTTATGATAAATCTAGTTGTGGCCAAATATATTCACTAACGTTCCTGGAGGTATGTAAATTATCTCCAAACAAAGTCAAATAATGAGCTTACCAGTACTGGTTCAGTAGAACCATGGAGTCAGTAGGCACTTTCTTTCCATCATCATTTCGATTCCAGTGGTAGAACGCATGTGTTCTGTTCTTAATCTCTAAGGTTGAATGTCCATAACTAGATTCTCTGAATGCAGAATATTCAGGTTGTGGATCTCTGAACCTGCATGACAAAAAGAAATACTCTGAATAACCTGTTCAAAAAGATCTCATAAATGAAGAAATGGCACAACATGACTTTTAGGCTTATTTAATGGAGTAAAATGTTTAGTCTCACCTTCCCGCAAGACCTTCTTGATTTCCCCCATCTCCAACAGTTATATAAACAGGAGCTGCTTTGTCCGGTACAGGATAACGTTCACCACTAGATACATTATAGCGTATGTTTGAGATCCGATACTAGCAAAAGAGAGATGAAGTATTAGTTAAGAAACTTGTCCAGCCAATAAAAAGATCATCCGTTCATAAAGGGAAGTAAATACAATTTTAAACAAGACCATTAACATGTCATGCTTGCATAGCTGAACTATGAAATTGATTGTAATTCAGATCCTTGTTTATATAGTTCTTTCGGAGGCATATATATAACCAAAAGTCTATGTGGCAAAACAGTAAAAAGTTTTACAAAGTCATCGTACTGGATCGACAGATTTGTTTTAGATCTCAACACAAAATAAGACATGAATTTCCTTCACTGAATCCATCTTTATGATTCATCAATTAGGTTCTCTTTTGCCTCATAAATATTAATGTAGACAGAAAAACCTACCGATCTTTCATATGCATGAACATGGCCTGCGAAGATTACATCAACTTTGTAATTAACAAACCATTCCTCAAAGACAGATCGCATACTTTCACCCTCCATAAAATGTGCTTCGTTGCTGTTGTAAATTGGGACATGCATCAAAACAATTAACCATGGCGTCTTTTCCCTGTCCACCTTCTTCAGTTCTTCTCTAAGCCACTTCCATTGTGGTGTGTATTTCACTGTTAAGGAATAATATAACAATTTCAGCTACCAGAAAAAAGAAAACTACAAGAGTAACAAAGAAAAACATAAGCTCATGGACTTCTGAGAAGAATGGCATGGCAAGCACTGAGATAGATGAAGAAAGTTTGAACTATCCATTTCAAGTGAGTTACATGTATTGCAGACTAATTATTGAATTATGAGTCATGGCTCAATTGATCTGCGAACCTTGAAGCCAAGGCCTATAGCTCAAATCTAGCATCGCCAGCATGATCTTAGCGGCTCATTTGGTAGGCCTTCAAGGATGCTACTTTAGGATATAAGTACACTAATTAAGTAATTATTGAATTATGAGTCATGGTTCAATTGACCTGCAAATCTTGAAGCCAAGGCCTGTAGCTCATATCTAGCATCGCCAGCATGATCTTAGTGGCTCATTTGGTAGGCCTTCAAGGGTGCTACTTTAGGATATAAGTTCAGGTATCCATAATCCCACATAAGTCATAGCACACCGAATTACTTCAACGTTGCAACAGACCCTTGTAAATTAAAGCACGGTTAGTTATTACCCCCTCCATTATATAATATGAAATTATGAACATTAGTGTGTAAAGGACATTCTACTTAAAACTCCCTCCACGGTTGGTTATGCACACTAATGTAGGAGTGACAGTCTTTTAGGACCAAGGTATACCTGGTTGACACCTAGAAGCCACTGACTGAATAGACACCCTAGATTCACTCTTTATTCTGATCCAATATTCACTCCGGGATTGGGAGATTCCTTTGCCAAAGCCTGGAGCCAAGTACTCACTGATCACGTCTTTAAGGGAACACCAAGCAAACTGTAAGCCAACCACCAAAATTGTGTGAACAAACCACAACCTCACAGAACTATCCGACTCTACACTCATGTGTCATACTTCATATTTGCAGAATTACATAGGTGAAAACGAAAATCATCAAATGAGAAGACACACACCATCGCAGAGGACCTAGAATCCCACAGCTTTCCCATGGATATTTTGAACACTCATTCTGAAGCACATATGGCATGGCTGAGAAACGATTTCTTTCCCCCCAAGGTTCCAAGGATTTGGCAACAATCAATTTTTGTCCTCCAAACGTTGAACTTAACCTTTCCTATTCCATTAATTTATTTGCTAATCAGTAACATTTCAAAACTCTCTTCCTTTCTTTACCATGTTAAAGGACACAAAAGGTCCTTTCCGAAACCCCCTCCTTTCACATAACATAAAATTTTACTGTATCTAAAATGCTTTCAAGTTTCAACACTTCTTCAAGTGCCATGCCCATTTCTGATATTTGATATCAAGTCAACATATAGCTCCATGAATTTCATAAATTGGGGAAAGAAGAAGCTTGTCGACTCATATTTTTGAATTACACTACCAGACTACCTGATGGACTCAGCAACGATCTGCTTTGGCCAGAAGGAATACAACTGAACTATTATGTACAGCATTACAGACATTTAATTGCTTGACAGCTAATTATGTGGCATGATTGTATGACCATTAACTACTCCCCCTCCCCCCTCCCCTACCTAGTGCATAAGTTGTTCCAACGAGATAGATGCAAGACAGTGAGCTAATCTCTGACAGAAGCTTACCAAAGGGAGAATAGCTGGAGAGCACAATAATATGGGCAGATGCGCGCCGGATAGCATACCAAAGAGAACTACTGCTTTGAGAAGCTGCATAAGGTGTTGCGTATCTGTGGAGGTATGATTTAAAAGGCACAACTTCTCCCTGAACACAATAATGAATAACAATCAATAGTGAACATAAAAAAAAAAAGATATATATGCACTCTGATATTTGCTTTACGTAAGGCACAAAAAATCTGTAGAAGCATCCAACGATAAATACCACAGCTTCTATTAGTAAGAGGATTTACTTATTCATAGACAAAAGGAGAAAATCAAAGAAATAGGTTGATTAGCATTGTAAACAAGATTCATAATCAGGGCAAAACAAAGTAAAACATTTGACAAATGACATTACTTTTGATTATGTGGATTCAATTTAGATAGATAGAAAGATATACATAGATAGATAGCACCATACAATTTTTGGTCCATTTAATAGGCGATAATAAATGATTGATATTGTGATGAGTTTTCTGAGTAATTTCGCAAAGTCCCATATGAAAGTCCATGGTCATGCAACTCACTCCCAAATATGTCTTTATCTTCATAAGTTCCCATTACTACTCACTTTCATCGCTAAAATGGTAATGGTTGGTAATGAATACTTTTGGTGTTTTTTGTTTTACTTGCAACATTGATGCATGGCACAAGAAATTAGGAGAGGAGAGATAAAATAAAAGGGAACCCATGAACTAGGAGAGAAAAGGAGAGGATATCTTTTGCCAAAAATGTCGATTTTGCAAGTAATATGCAACTTCCTGAAATGGGAAATGTTGCAACTACAAAAAAACAGAGGCAGTATTTACGAAGCAAAAGACATAACTGAGAGTAGAGTTGCGTTACCTTTAATATTGGTATGGAATGTTCCTGAAAATCTATACACATACAATATAATTACTACACATCACCGTCGTGCCATAGAAAAAAATCGCGGATGCGCTCATGATCGCGATAGCTATCACGTTATCACGGAAACGGCTTGTATCGGATGTATGGAATGGATCGCGGCTGACGAGGCATGAATTTTTTCAAAAATTTCACATATAAGGGATTTAACGTCATATTTGCAGATTTATAGTTTAATAAGTATTTCTTCATGATAATATATGAAACCACTCACATACATCCAAACTTAAATGCTCCCACTAAATTATTCTCGCTTCTTGAGTGTGTGCATGTTGTTTTTCTTACTATTTATGTCTTTTCTTTTGTCAATTTTGTCAAAAGAATGGACGTTGCGGAAATAAGAACGCTCTAACGCAGCGAGTCACCATTACGTAATGGACGACGCGGCGAGAAGGATGTGATTTTTGTCGCGGTGTTCTATAATGGGATTTCCCGGAACGGCAAATTCCAAATCCATAGTGAAACGACTGAGTTTTAATTCCATGACGAGGACTAATATCCTCCTCCAAGGACCAACTATAAAGACAAAGTACGCCAACCACGTTAGATATCTGATGGAACTCTGAAAGGCCCAACTGGATAAGTCTAAGTCTCAGTAATAAAAGCCATATCTGCCAAGATTCTTCTGATAGTTTCTATCATTTGCGACAGCCATAAAACATAAGAATCCCCCCAACCCAGTCCCCACACCTAACACGCACAAACTGGAAGCCACTTTTTCAAACAATCGTCTGCTTCTTATCCCTCTGAAAAATGACATAATCACCTGATAAATTCTCCACGATTAACCTAGCAGATGCGATTCTCCGATTACATGGAAAAATAAAACTACACCATAACTGCTTTATCTTCCCTGTATGTGCACTCGTTTATGATCCCAAGATCTTCAACAAGATTGAAGAAATCTTTATTAATTGGTCAGCCGCTTATTCACTAAAGAGTCTATACATTTTTGGGAAATAATGAAAAAGAACATCCGAGTTGATCAAATAAGAGAAGAAAATCCAAAAGTTTTACCAAGTCAGGCATGTATTCTATCTCATGATTTCCAGCTGACCAAATCCAAGGCTGGTATGCAGCGATTCTTTCAGCAAAACGACCCCATGTATCCCATCGCATTCCAATATCATTTTTATGATATCTGTCAGCGTAAGAAAGATCCCCAACAAATAAGATGGCTTGAGCCCCACTTTGATGGTAATGCTCAAGTGTTGAGAGAGAGTTGTATGTCTGGCCCAAGTCACCTGAAACAGATCCAAAAGAATGTGAGTTTCTGCTGTAAGTTCTCGGTGAATCTCTTATTCTCTTTAGCCAAAGAAAGGGGAAGGATAAAGAGAGTAAACATGAACTCTGTAATGAAAATCAGGTGTCACCAGCACAGACAATATAATCTACAGAAGTATTAATTTGGTACTCTTCATATATAAGAAAAGAGAATGAAACAATGTGCATCACTTCCAGTTCGATCCTGATATCTTTTGGTATAGCCAACAACACTGCCCACGTAAGGGAAGTTTTGGTTATAGAAACAAAACTTGTTAGGCCTTTGTAATCTATGTAAGGAAGATCTCTTCTGAAGTAACACTTCAATAAATAGTGTTCCGAAAAACCAGCTAATATCACTCAAGCAGTCAAGCTTACTGCTTACATCTATACAAGTATAGCTAGAGGCTACATGCTGGATCAGAAAATTCATAAATAAGAAAGAAGGAACAGATGTATTCCAAAAGACAATGAACTAAATGACTTCCACACAAAGAAAAGGGACAACTAACCAATTATGCCAAATTTGTATGAAGTATCTGGATTAACCTCAGGAGGAGTTTGAAACCAAAATTTGCGGGATGAGTCACCACTTCCAATTTTGTAATAGTACTTCTTGTCATACTGTATTACATAAGACAAAGGAAGGGAAGAGAATAAACAAGAGATATAAATGGAATGGAAATAGATGTAACTATTGCAACTAACTGTAGTACCTCAAGACCATCAACAAGACAATGATGGATGTGTCCAGAATTATACTTGTAAAAGCTGTAGTTTGCAACTGTACCCTCTGCAGTAAAATCAAATTTATCCTCTGATGTTCCATATTGCACTTTGCTGGATCCCGGTTCATCAGGTGTCACCCATGAGATTATAACAGCTTTTCCATCATAGTCACCTTGTGTGATGTGCACCTGCATCATAGCACCCAAAATCATAAACAAGTCTTTAGGGCTCGGCGAATATCTCATTTCTGAAACACTAAAGTTCATTGTCAGGGAACACAACATCATCCTTCCCAGCATTAGTCAAAAGGATAATATTTAACTTTTAAGCACATTGGACTTATGATCAGGGCTGTTACTAGGATGTTAGTAACAAGCCAAGTTAGCAGGTTGTTATCGATGATAGTCATAATTTTTACTTACTTATGCAAGTGAGGCCCTTGCAAGAGTGTTGAAATTTGATCCAAAATACTTCACCATAAAGATGATAGGGTAGTTTCTTAAGTTATTTTGGTGTAATGGGATAGATTTTTAATTTCTGTCACCAAAAAGATAAAGGTTTGTACATTGCTTGCTTTAGTGGTAAAAGTTTGTATCTCACAAGTTTAGGGTTAAAAGTTAAAACTATCAAACCCTTACCCTTCCCCCCCTCCCAACACCCCCCCCCCACCACTCACAAGGGGCCTTGCTGTTAAACTGTGCACTGTAGACCAAGCAAACACAATCTTAGAGCTACGTTTCACTGATCCAGCACAAAGTAATGATGAATGGAATCAATAAAAGAGAGAATTACACAAAGGATCAAAACTATCAAATAAAAAAAAATAGAAGGGACATATACTCAGTCCTAAGGATCACTTCTCCATAAAATCGTTCAAGCTAATGAGGCATTCTCCTTAATGATATTTAATATATATATTTGGAGGCTAAACATAACATAGGACAATCCTAATACAACTTCAATCCAGGCCCTTAAATACAAGTGAAAACCTAGTATCAATTACAAAACAATTGGTACATACTGCATACTATAAAAACAGTCACAAGCTACTTCACGCCCAAGGCCGCACGACCATACTCCCTACTCCCCAGCACTCATTGGCTGTGCAAGTTAGAGTTTTGGATCGTGGGGAAAGACCATTGCAGGAACACCCACACGCCCCTACCACAGCCTAGCCGTGCAGCTCGCACAGATCAGCTTTAAACGGTCATATCTCCTTCAATACTTACCTAAATCATGCATGTGATGCTCATTGGAAAACTCTCAAACCTTACTTGTATCACAAAGATTTCACCTTCATATTATCCATAGAGGAGTTATAGATCTTCAATTTTTCAAACTCATAACCGTAAGTTCATCTTCAAACCCTTAAAATAAACACCAAGCCTCCTAATCCATCATGGACCATCTAAAGCCTTTAGAAACTTAATTTAAGCAGCAAAAATGGGTACTTAATAACACACTCATATGACCAAGTTAGAGCCTTGAAATCACCAGATATATAAGGTGGAATAGCAACAATTTTGAGCACAAACTTCGGAAGGATGCTCTAAATCACTAATTTCACTAGAGAACTATGGCTTCTATTTCTCAATGACTGAGTTGAAATGGAGATGATGAACCTAAATATCTTCTCCCAACTAGTCTTTTTATTTCTAATCTTTAACCATTCTTTAACACTCAATATTTGCAAATGATTGCACCCACTTCCTATACCAAAAGCGCACATCCAAAAGAACTCCTACAACTAACTTGAAGCCATTCCAATCCCCCTCCCCACAAGAAGAAGATTTTTTTTTTGCAGGAGCACATAGTATGTCACTAATTCAGCAACACCACATGCAAATCCCATGAACTAGTCGATCACACACATAGCGCAACAAGAGATTTCTCCTTTTTGGAGTAACCAGCTTCAATTGAAAATTGAGCACAACAAAACAAGACAAAACACAAAGAAAGGAACAAGAAATTGATTTCTCAGTATGTTTCTGCACAAACTAAGTTCTTGAATAATTGTTTAATCATCGAAGTGGATAAATCCATAATGCAGAGAGTTAACTTGGGCATATGAGAAAATAGTTGATGCTGAGCTTCCGAATTTATTAGAGTCAGGAGTGTAGATGCTTACTTGTTGAGGTGCATTATGACCCTCTGGAACAGCAAATACTTCATTATCAAGAGGTATATCAGTTGCTGGCCACTCTGACCTAACAAAAGTGCTTGTTAACCCAGCATCCCCCTTGTGAGCATAACTCAAGAAGACAAGAGATACAAACAGAAGCTGACATGTCCACGAAAGAACCCTCTCCATCCTCATCATTGGTACTGAAAGTCAGCTGATGCTTAAATAGACTGCTGCATATAAACAATACCATACATCACTCAGTGCAATATTACGACTAGATAATGTAACAACTACTATAATGTTGATATAGTATACTTGGGGAAACAATCAGTGAATCGGGCTGCTTCCAATCTCCAAATAGTCGCCCAATAGCAGCACCAACACCAACCACAATTACAGTCACAACACATGCGCAGTCATATAAGGCTGACTTTATTATATACTCCCTTCGTCTCTCAATACTTCACCCATTTTTTTCATTTAGAATTGTGTCAAAATACCAAGGGTCCACCAAATACAATGAATAAAAACTTACATCAATCTATAGTTTTTAGTTGAGGACCCACTAAATGGCCCGCATCCCCCACACAATTGATAATACTCCCTCCTTAATATTTGTGCCAAACAAAATATCTAAGGTGCTGCCAGACGGAGAGTATATATCAGCATCATAGAACAAATAACAAGTACTCAATCCTGGCATATTATTGGCAACTTTCTAAAAGCATATAATTTAGCTAGAATCAATGGTTCTTTTATCCCAAAGCTTTTTTCCTTTTTAATAGCAGTTTTCAAACGACTTATGAATAAATGAGCTACAATATGTTTTGACCCAAAGAAAAGCATCTTAATTCGAAGCAGCACCGAACTTGGCCACTAAATTTGACGGACTTCACATGACAAAGTTGCCTAAAATATACGTTCACCAACCCGTTCCCAATTGCTAATCACCTTACCCCAATAAAAGCACCATGATCTCAAAGCGGACTGTTACTTAGCATACTAAATCAAAGGAAGCTTTTGCAAACATTTCAAATACCATTCACAGTTTCACCCAACTTATTTTCTTTTCTACTCCCAATTTATACTGGCTAATCCTTTTCAACTCACTAATATTTCTTTTAAGCTCCCAAATTGAATATCATCATGTCTGTTAAGATAGCTTTTCAACTTTGAGTTAGCTTACCATTTCAGCCAAGGAATGTAGCTTGTAGGATTGATTAACTTTCAGCTAGCTTTTTCTAGACTTCAACAACTTTTCAACTAAATTACTTTCTTTCAACTACATGCTAGAATATCAATTTCAACTAGTCTTGCCAAATACTCCCTCTCCTCTCTAATAGTTGTTCCACTTCTTTTTTCAAAGTAAAACTTTATAAACTTTGACCATACTTTTTCCCTAATACATACTTCTATAACTATTAAAAATCATCTGAGATTTTGTTAGCTTTGTGTCTATTTTCTAAACATTAACAAATTATAACTTTGTTTAAAACATAATTAAATATATCGATGATAAAAAATGCGCATTGGAGACAAAAAAATCATTTTCCATCAAGCTTTTCACCTATTAAAATACCCATTTCCACTAACTCCTCATTTTTCATCTGGTAATGCCAAAACCACCCTAGATCACTATAAATATTTCAACTTTTTCAGATGACCCATTTCTAGTAAACACTTCATAAATAAAACCCATAAGTTAAATCAAATACTTATACTTAATCCGACAACTAATGGATCAACAAATTGATCAAAAAAAAAAAAGAACTGCATTTAACTTCCATTCATTGACTTAAACTACTATGATTAAATATGCAACAATACAATTTACATATGGGATCAACAATTTAATAGTCCAGCAAAAGGATTTACACTAAAAAAGGGAATAAATAAGTAAATTGAGGGATAAAATTGCAAAATTTTGGAGGGAGTGGAAGCATTACCTTGAAGCATCAGCAGATGGGGATGAGTGAAGAGAGAGAAAGGGTGAAATGATGGGTGAATTGAAGATGATTAACAAGTCATTTTGGAGACTTCAATAATGTGGGGATAATGCGTAAATTGACAGAAACCCATGCTTGAAACATGGATGCTTTAGGTACAAAACAAAATTTGTATGTCGTCTTTTTTAAGGAGATATTCTAGGCATTTCTCGTGGATTGGATTAGATTTTTTTAAAATTTATTTTGAGGGAATTATCATTACTTCGATTTACTATTAATTTCTCTCTCCGGAAAAAAATTGACCTATTTTTTTAGTGAACTAAACTAAATTTGTCTAAATTGGCTAAAATTGGTGAATTAAACCGAACTAAATTAAAGCGTGAAAGGAAACTAACTTACCTTCATTGAAATGAATCTCCATTAATTCGGTCCCAAAGATGAAAGCTTAAGTTTGATTATGGTGCATTCATTTTAATAGGTCTTTAACTCTTGATTATCTCATGGTTGTCCCAACTTTAGTTCTTTACTTTCTAGAACGGTCCTTCAACTTATTCAACTTGCTAAGTCGGTTAATTACGACGCGTTGATCTCTTTCACTGGCTTTAGCTAATAAAAATATAGGGTTAATGGATTAGTTTTATGTGTTTTGATTAAATTATTGGACAAATTAATTAAGTTAAATGACCGTTTTGGAAAGAGAATCCCTAAAGTTGAGACTACTATGAGATAATTAAAAGTTGAGAATTTTTAAAGCAGACCGACCATAATTGGGACTAAATAGTCTCAAGTTTTCCTTCTTTTAAAAAAGTTTAGATTATTCACTTAACTTGTGCATAAAACGGGCTTTTAAATCTACTTTTACCGATTCTCTACTATGTAATTGACAATGGATTTCAAAAATTATGTAAAAAGTAGTCATCCGGTAAAAGTCTAGATTCTTCGCGCACTGGGGATGATAGTGGACATGCTAATAGCCTATTATGATTCATAGAAGGATATGATTTATTGCATAATTGAACTATTTTTCCTTAATGGTATTACTTTAAGGTAAATCGGACAAAATTTTGATTGAATTCATTCTCCTTACAAAAATAAAAGAATTGTAGCATCAATTATACACGTTGATCTTCATAGGTCAATGAACGACAACTTTCTTTTTGTTAAACAATATGGCCTTGTTTGACGATTAGCGGATAGCTGTTAGCTAATAGTTGATTGTATTAGTTGATAGTTGATACTTGATTGTAGTTGCTGATTTGACTAGTTGATTGTAGCTGATAGTTGATTGTAGCTGATAGCTGATTGTAGCTGATAGCTAATTGTTACATAATTGTGTAAAATGACCAATAAGGGCATGTGCGTAATCTATTGTTATACCTTTTATTGTTAATGTTATTAATGTATTCAACAACTTTAGGACATAAATGTAATTGGCCTACTCATCTTCAAACCTCTAATGTCAAAAACTCTTCCTCCTAACTTTTTTCAAAAAGAGCTTTTTGAACACAATCAGTTAATTGAAACCTCTATTTACCAAACACTCATATTTGAAGATTGACTAGACAGATCCTCTAATATGAGTTTCAAACCTCTAATTTTGCCCCAAACTTTTCTTTACCAAACAAGGCCTATGTCCCTGTTTGACAATTAGCGGATAAATGTTAGATGTTAGATGATTGTATTAGCTGATAGTTGTTAGCTGTTTGTATAAAAGTATTTGGTAAATAGATGATAACTAATTGCTACATTGTTGTGTAAAATGACCAAAAAGGACATGTGCATACTTTATTGTTGTACCTTTTATTATTTATCAATGTAATTTTTAATAACTTTAGGACAAAAATGTAATTGGTCCACTCATTCCCAAACCTCTAATGTGAAAAAGCTCCTCCCCCAACTTTGTCAAAAAGAACTTTTTGGGCTCGATAGCTAATTGAAAACCTCTTTTTTACCAAACACGCAAATTAGAGGATTGACTAGTCAAATCCTCCTAATATGAGCTCAAACCTCTAATTTTACCCCAAACCTCTTTTTACCAAACAAGGCCTATATGTTTAGTGTTGTCGACGGTTGTGGGCCTTAGTGTATTGTGTGACCTTGTATTATAAGCTAGTAGTTTATGTAGTTCTTTTCTTTTTTTGTTCCTAATTCCTTTTCAACATACTCCAATAATTATTTTGGATTATCAAAATCTTTAATTATACTTCCTAAAAAAAACTTTAATTATACAGTTGTAAAAACTTTCAAAAAAGTGAATATTTTATATATATGGACATGAATTAAATAAATGACTATAAATAGATCATGAGCAAGTAAATGTTCATTGACTATTACGAATCAGTCCTTAGTAGTCGCTAGACCGAAAAAGGATAAACGGACCATGCAGACGAGCCCGTTTAAAAAAATTAAAAATATGTTGCCCATGTTAGCCCATTAATATTAACAGGCTAATGCTATATTTTCCTTTTGTTCTCAACATTAAATATATATATATATACTAACTTTCTAACCACGCGATACGTGCAATGACAATTTCTTCATTTTGATATTTTGTAATGTCGAGTAGCTAGTTTTACATGTAAGGATAACTCATTATATAAGTAGTTCTAGTTGGCAATTTTTTTCAATAAAGGCTCTGTTTTATTCAACGTATTAAAAGTTATTTTAAGCAAAAATAAGTTCAGATAAATTGATGAGATAAGCAAAATAAGTTGAATGGAACGGAACCAGCGTAGTTAAAGAAAGCATACACTTCTAATTAATATTTTCAACATAGTACTAAAAATGTCCATAAGAATATTGCATAATCACCTCTTTTGTCAAGTTTATCTAATCTGATTAGCAAATTATTCATAATTTCAAATATATTTATCTTTATTTATATGTGGAAATCAAATAAAAAAAGAATATTTCTTTTCTATTTTTTGGCTTTTTTAATTCCCAAAATTGATTCAAATTTATGTTTTCCATAATTGCAAAGATTACTTTCATATTTTTGTGTTTTTCTTTTTAGTTGTGAACAAATTTCAATTCTAACACTTATTTATCTATCATTGATAGTATAGCTAAAACTTCAAATGTAGTACATTGTCTTGATCTTACCTTATTATCCTATATGTTATTGACTTAAACAAATTAAAATCATATAAACCCATTAAAATGATCATTTCTTTACATGACTATAATATAGTGGAAGTATATTATTGATTTTTTTATTTTGATAATGTTTCCATTTGATGGAAGATTTTGATAATTTGTTATCTTTGTTTTTTTTTAAACTTTTTAGTCTTTCCTTTTTTTTATAAAACCTAAATTTTTAAGTTATTCTAATTTTAGTTGTTTAGAATGACAAATATTTTGATTGGTTGATTGCTCATTATTATTTTAAATATTTAAACAAAATTTATATAATTAAAAAAGTAAGGGTAGTATAGTTATTTAATTGAGGGACACCATGTCTCCCCATTCACTTATACTTCCTCCGTTTAGAAATAGTTGTACCATTTCATGTTTCTCACACTTGTCAGACGCATTTAAAAAGATCTCACATGACCATATTTTTTCTACAATATAAATCATCAAAGACAATTAAAGTTTAACATGTGAATAGTAAATACTATGCAAATGGTGCAACTATTTCTAAGCAGATGAAGTATAATTGAGATATAAATTTTTTTTTTTTGGAGGAGAATAAAATTTCTGAATATTGTGACGAAGTACAAGAAAACATACAAGTGCAGCAGAAGAGGAAAAACAAAAAGATAGTTTTTTTAGCGGGAAAGAGAGAGTAGTTAAAAAGGTGGAGTCTTTAGTTTGATTTTGATGCATAATTTATTTGTGCTGTTTCCTGTTTGTTCTCTATCTTCTGTCAGGTAATCTCGACACCAATTCATATTCACTTAAAACTCATATCTTCTTTGTTGAAATTGTTTCTTTCGTTTTGATTTTGTTCCTAAAATTCATTAACTTTGTGCGTTGGTAATTAGTAATTAGGGTTTGATTTCATCGAGATCTGTCTACTAAAATTCTTGGCTTTTGAATATGTTGTTAAATTTCATATCTTTTTCTTTGTTTCCCTGCTGATGTAATTTGGTAATTAGGGTTTAGATTTCATCGAAATTGGTTGAATTTGCTGTTAAAGTTCCTATCTTTTTGTTCTGGATTTAACCAATTAACTTGTAGTATCTGTTCTTGGAGGGTGGGGGCAGGGCAGTAGAATTATAAGACGGAAGTATGAATAAAGACTTTGGCTTTGAGGAGGGTTTGTGACTAATTTTTACTATACACTCCCTCTGTTTAGAAATAGTTGCACTATTTCATGTTTTCACCAATGTATTATTTCAAATATTAATATCTCTAATTATCAATAAGTAAAAATTATAAAAAGTTAATATTAAAATAATATGCATTGAGACGAATCTAACAAGATCTCATACAGTGGCGAAGCCACGTTGTAACAAGGGGTGGTAGCTGTTTTTTTCAAAAAAAAATGAGAAAAAGGAAGAGGATGGTAGGTTTGCCTGTAATTGTGAAAGTCCGGTATCCTATTCCAGCCGCTACTTTCTTTTTCCCCCTTCTCTCTTATCTCTCAGAACTTCAATCTTCATATCCAACGCCGACTCGCCATTCACCGTGGCCGCGAGACAACCATTCTATCACTTTCGCCTCCCTTCTATCGTCTTGCGTGGCTGCATTTTAATTGGTATTTGTATGTCTTGGTTTTCTACTTCTTTCTTCTCACTTAACCCATACCTTCCTTTCAATTCTTGTGGCTGCGTTATTTTTTGGGAAATTCTCTCTAGTAACCCTCTACTTTAGCTTATTGTTTATGGTAGACCAAAAAAAACTTAATGTTGCAAATGACCCTATAATTAATGACACTGTTACCACGTGACATTAATGATGTTTTGCTGTTAATAATTAGGTTTAAACGTTAAACCTAGGGTTACGCCTCCAAACCGCAGCCCAATAACGGTGGCACCACCACCACAAACCGAATGGGAGGAAGGTACGAGGGGAGGATTTCGGGGTTGGGGTTGGGGAAGGGGGGGGGGGCGGTTTTCGGGCCGGGGAAGGGGAGTTAAGAGGATTTCTGGCCGGGGGAAGGGGAGGGGAAGGTTTTCGGGGCGGGGGAAGGGGGAGGGGGAGGTTTTCGTGGGTCAGGGGGGGGAGGGGGCGGTTTTGGTTGGGGAAGGGGAGGGGGAGGTTTTCGGGGGAAGGGAAGGGGAGGGGGAGGTTTTCGGGGAAGGGAAGGGGAGGGGAGAGGTTTTCGGGGCAAGGGAAGGGGATGGGGGAGGTTTTCGAGATGGTTGTGGGGAGGGGGGAGGTTTTCGAGGTGGTTGTGGGGAGGTTTTCGAGGTGGTTGTGTCGGTGGTTAGGCTGGGTTGATGGTGCTGGGTTGACGGTGAGGTGAGGTCGGGGCTGGGGTCGGGTTGGCGGCTGCCGCTGCTTGGTGGGGGCTGCAAGGGTGGGGTGAGGGGAGGTGGTGGGGTTTGTGTGGTTAGGTTTAACTTTTAATTCTAGATATTAACGAAAACTCATCATTAATGTCACGTGTTAACAGTATCACTAATTACAGGGTCATTTGCAACATTAAATTTTTTTTTTGGTCTACCATAAACAATAAGCTAAAGTATAGGGTTACTAGAGAGAATTTCCCTTATTTTTTTTGTTTTGGAGCTGGTTATAAACTTACAAACACAGCCAAGTAAATATTGTATTTTATGGGTTGTTTACCTGCGTATCTTGAAAAACAAAGCATTATCTATATGAAAGAATTTTGGTGGTATATGTTTTCAGAAATTAGCTGTGTATAAATTTTGAAATTGATTACCCATTTGGCAAGAAAACTCCGCTGCTAGTTTTACTAATGGGTTAGTTAGTTAAGTATTGGTTCTCTTGCATTATTTATCAATTGTGTTGATTTATAGATCCTTGAATTTGATAAGTTGGACAAGTGAATTCTAATTTCTAAATAAACATATTGTGATATTGTGTTGGTTAATTTTGATTTGCGAGCAAGGTTGTTATTTCGTATTCTACTTTTGAATTATAATGGAGGTAAGAAATGACTTGTTCAGTTAATTAGTGAATTCTTGTGTTTGGTCAATTGGGGTATAAGTTTATTTTAAAATCATGAAAAAAAACTAGAGAGCTATAATTTTTTTTCCCAAAATCGATAGCTCATGAAAATGGAGATAATTCTAATCCAAGTCTTCCTCCAACTTAATCAAGCTAACAAAGTTCTTCTCCAACAAAAGTTAGTTTTATCTAAATGACAGAATAATGGCTTTGGCTTTCCGAGCTTAATTCAAACTGTGAACTAACATCTTTGAATTATTGCGATTCTCTTCTTTTGAAATACTTTGGTGGTTTTATTTGGATACTATGACATAGATTTTCATAGGTTTTTTGTATCATATACTATCGCAACATTATGCTACCCCTCATCCAGAATCCTGGATCCGCCCCTGATCTCATATAACTGTTTTTACTAAAATATAAATCACCAAAGACAATCAAAGTGCAAGATGTGAATTGTAAACATTATACAAATGGTGCAACTATTTCTAAACAGAGGAAGTATTATATTGTATGTTATACAGTAAGTGTTAAAGTTTGTAGTTCAGCATAAAATATTTGTATAAGAAATTTCCAGTTGAATTTACTAGTATGCGAGCTCAAAAATAAATTAAAATTAAAATAATAATCCATTTTTTCAGGGCACGTTGAGAGAGTTCTTCAAGGCCTGGTTACCCCTGAGGCAGAGGTGATGGATCGTAGGCGGGGACGTTGGTATGTATCAGAGTCAGGTAGGATCATTCTGTCAAAAAAAAAAAGGTAGGATCATAGACAGTTTATTAAACACCCACCTTTTACTGTCCACACTCACATTGTCGATCCTCATTAGGAAGCAATGTACCTTGAACTACTTCTCGAACCAGGCCTTCTCCTAGCCAGTTCTCATGGACATGTTACATTAACATTTTGCTTATTATGGTTTACAGTTGAAGTTTCTATCTGAGTGGGATCGTACATGTTTTGGGTGTTGAGTGTTGTAAATTTCTGTTTAACTTCTACTGCCTTTCTCCTATACTGAAGTATGCATCGACCTATCTTGGATCATTGGATGTCAAATATTTATACATGCTATTTGCCTATGTATATTTATCTTTTCTCCTTATTGCCCTTGCTATTTGCCAACTCATGCTACAATATGGTACGGAGTGAGTAGTATCCTCGTTTCAAAAGTTTCATATATACCCTCATAGAATTGTTTTAGCGTATGCGTGTGTGCATGATATATATATCCATAAATGCATATCATTTTGGCCATTAATATCGTTTGATGAACTACTGACTTTGGCAGGGATACTAAAGAATTTTGCCGAGATTCTGTGTTGTTTGTAGTGGACAAGCATAATGGTGGGAAAGAATTGGACTGCCCTTCAACCTTGCAAGCATCAGGTCTGATTTTGTTTTCTTATTATCCACTCATCAACGTCAGTTCCAGAATATACAAACAGGGATGCACATTAACATTATGTTGGTTATTTCATTTTTTATGGTTATTATTCTTATTTTTTGGGGGGACAAAAGTAAAGATAAGTTATGCTTACCTTTGAAAATTATAGTAAAGCGAGTCAAATTGTCATAGAAATGGGGATATATGGCTTGTCCTTGGGTCTTAATCAATAGTTCAGGTTCCACCTTTGATGTAAACCTACTAATATTTGCTACAAGATTTGATAACATGATTTGTGTTTCATTTGTTAATCCAGCGTTGTAAAGCACACGATCGATTGAGTCAATTGCCAGATGATCTTCTGTTTTTGATCATGTCCTCTTTAACGATAAAGGAAGCAGCCAGAACTAGTGTTCTTTCACATAGATGGAATTACTTGTGGCGATGTTTCCCTGTCTTGATCTTTGAAGATGACTCCACGATGGAGAGGTTGTTCGGTAGGGAAGACTCTGTTCCGGGAGAAAGAATAAGCTTTTTGAGGTGGGTGAATCGAGTTTTGAAAGCTCATCTTGGTCACGCTATAGATGAGTTGAAGGTGGCTTTTGATCTGGACAAGAGTTGTCAATCAGATATTGATCGGTGGGTGGTTTTCGCACTTGCAAAACAAGTCAAAAGGCTTGAACTGGACCTCACACCAGCATTTGGATGTCCGCATTCTTCATTACATAAATGGTGTATGTCTATTTATCAGCCTCATAATTTTACCGTGTTTAAGTCTTGCCTACGTTCTTTGTCTCTCAAATTTGTCAATGTAACTACAAAAGATACCAATTGCCTTCTGCGTTCCTGCATGGTTCTTGAGAATCTGTGCATAGAATCTTCACGATGTTTGAGATACGTAAGAGCTTTTAGTTCACCACTACAATTAAAACACCTAGAGGTTTCTTACTGTCCCCGCTTGATCTCCATCGATATTTTGGCTCCAAAGCTTTTGTCATTTATGCATCATGGCTCCCCTATAGTGTTTCATATTAGAGATGCTTCTTTGCTTTCGGAGGTGTCAGTTGGTGATAGAATGTTTCGGGGAGACGTTGTGACCAATGTTACCAACTCTCTTTCAAATTACTTTCAACAATTGGAGTATCTGAGACTCTGAGTTGGCGGATGTTTTTCTGGGTTGAACAATTTGAGGTATTCTATGAACTGTGGTTGATGCCTTTTTTGTCTAATGCATATGCTTCGCTTGCTGATTATTTCTATTGCAGCACTTTAATTTAAGGTTTAATAACCCACCTGCCATGACAAACCTCAAGCATCTAGAACTTGCTGTCTGTGGGAAGGATGAACAAAGCCTCTTTGGATGGGCAGATTTGATTGAGGCATCTCCACTACTCCAGAGAATAACTGTGAAGGTAAGCACCCCTCCTTACCCCCTCAGATGATGTTTAAAGTAATTTTGAATTGTTCTACAGAACCTATATAATGTTGCCTTTGAAAGTAGTAGTAGTAGTAGTTGTAAGTAGTTCATATTTTATTTGTTTAGGTATCTAGTGCCTAGTTCTAATTAACACTAATTGTTTAAAATATAGATTAGGATTTTTGTGAAAAATGATCTTATTTGTGAAAACCTTACAGAACTTTTTGGTTTTATGACACTTTTTATTAAAATACCTACCTTCACGAATTCTTCCCAAAAAATCAAAGTTCCAGTGATTGACTTGTTCTTTCCCTCCATCTTTGAGCATTCTGTTCACACAACCCATTAGTGTCATTGTGTGCTTCGTTGATTTTTCTAATAGGGCATGCAGTGGCTACAAAATAATAAAAGAAAACTAACATACCGAGTGTCATCTATAAATTCTTGACAGAATATCGAGTAATTTTCATACCTAGATTGTGAAATACTGCAAGCAATTACCAGATTATTCATACCCAAAATGACGGAAACTACCAGATACAACACCAGAAAGATGTATCTCTAAACAGCCACCATACCGGAACATTATTTGAATATCGAAATTTACATTACATATACAGGCCCGTTGGATTTTGTCAAGAGTAAGAAGGAAAATTCAAATCCACACAGACTAACAGTTCCATATAGTTTGGTAGAGTTGTAGACTTCAAATTCTCCATCAAATATGTAAGATGGGGAGTAGGAAAGTGAAGAGAAGACGTAAGCTGAAAAGGCAGAAAAAAGAGCAGAAAATTTAGCATGTAATGTGTGTAAATTGCACTGCTTAAAGGAGGATAAAAAAAGGAAGGTCATTCACCAAAACTTCAAATTTTTGGCTGAAATCCGGCGATAAGGTGTCTATCTTAATAAAACTTGTGATAAAAAGGTGTTTTTTTAAATTATTTTATAAGGTGTTCTTTCACAAAATTTTCTATATATTACTACAATTTGCTGCTTAGAGGTATTCCCTCTCCCCTTTTGTTTGCAACATTTTCACTTTTGATCTCCTTAAAAGATGGTCATCTTCCCTATGTTTGGTGCCACCAGATTTTGGCTTTCATCAATTCTAATTCTGGTCAACAAAAAATTAGATCCTATATTAGAGCATATACTAATAAGTTATAACACCTGAACATGTTGCTTCACAACCACATTTCTTGTTCCAATGATTCCTTATAAGGTTGTGCTGAATTCTTTCATACTGCAGTTTGACATATGGAGCTTTTGCCCTTGTCGGAGGAAGATAGTGAGACGCAATGGACGTCCCCTCAAAAGCTTGAAGACACTAGAGCTTATTGGCGATGTTGGACTTCGGATGGACCTTGAGTTCGCCACTTATGTGGTTAACAATTCAGTTATGTTCAGAGATTTGATTGTGGAGTTCAAGCAGCCTAATGTAATTGCACTGAGGAAATACAGAAATCTGGAGGAACGAGTTGTAGAACTGGAAAAAATAGTGCCCCAAGGTGCAAAGTTGACTATAAAAGTGGATGGTAACCAGTAACTACAGTCCACAGAGGAGAGGGGAGGGCTATTGGATCATTTCTGGGATCTTCAATTAAGCCCACTCACCAGAGAATAGAGATGGTAACAAACATTTTGTCAGAGAAAGCGTAAAATTGTTTAGTTACCTTGAAGGTCCACAAAATTGTCAATTTTTCAGTCTTTTAAGTTATAAATTGTTAACATTAAAGGAACATAGAGTTTGTTGTTTTGCCTTTAATAGGTAATGTTGAATTGGATTCTGTACTTTTCTGGTATGTGACTATATACTCATATTTTTAACGTTTTGATGGAAGCTAATCACGTCGTTCGAAAGTTGATATTGCTTATGATATGTTTTCTCAAATAGATCAATTGTTATATACTTTATTTGTTAATTTTATCATCTTCTATCACCCACTTTAAATGGTGGGCAATAAGTAATTTCAACCAGATTGGCTTCTATATTTCACTACCCGGATTGAACATGGGTCTTACAAGTTACAAGAGGAAGACAACAATCATATTTTCTACATATATTATATACTACATTTGAATGCGACTAATCGTATATGAATCCATCAATTATCAAGTTTCGGAAAGAAGGGACCTAGTCCCAAATATGAACTTCACTAGTCCCTCTCTTTGCTTCCTTATGATTTTTTTTTTCTTTTTTCCATTTGTCTACTGAGGATACCACTTAAAAGTTCCTTTTTATTTAACTTAATGCTCTTTTAATAGACCAATGAGCACATGCTTATCATATCGACGTGTGCATGAATGGCCTTGCAAGGAACCAAGACATTTTATGTTAAAGCCTCTGGTAATGCTTCAGGATCATCTGTATTCCCCATCGTCGAGGAAGCATTTGTCCCCTAAAAGCTTTTTCGCTTTCCTCTTGCGTGACTCTTCCTTCCATTGCTTTTTTAAAACAATGTTTCTCGGTAATCCAACTCATCAAGGTAATCTTTCTTCTGAGAGTCACTCAACTTCGCAAACTATCGTTTTTTGATGGGAGGTAGCTGATCATACTTATCCTCCTCTTCGCTATCTGAAAAAGAATATTCATCAACTTCTCCGTCTGTCATGACAGGGCGTTGACAGAGGAAAGCTGAAAGCAAATGAGGCAACGAAGGCAGCCGAGAGTTACAGATGGCGCAAGTTCAATGCTATTTTGGAGTCCCAAGAGGGAGTTGGCATCACTCGGCCAGTACCTTAATAGTACACATGCATAATAACAGCAACTGTTGTTTCCAAACCTGCCCATTTGGGAGTACTATCTCTCCTGAGGTATTTGTATTTATCCTACACGTTAAATGGTTTTCAGCCAAAACTACCGGGTTTTCGAGTTAGCATCAGAGACAGCCAGCTGTATATAACGTTGCAACAGATCTGTGCAATGAGATCCACTGGGTCCCTCGGGAAGTGCAGCAGCAGCATTCGTCATAACAAGAATAGTGTTGAACCACATTGCAGGCGCAAAAACTTCCGTCTTAAGCCTAGCAAATGACGGCTAGAAACCAGGAGTGTCAATAACTGTTACTTTGATATCATTCACAGAACCAGTAACCTCTTGGATGTGATCAGTAGCAGGCTTAAAAGCGTTTGTCACCTGATAAATTCTCCACTGATTAATCTAGCAGATCCGATTCACCTTGCCTATATGTGCACTCATTTATGATCCAAAAACCTTGAGCAAGATTGAAGAGGAATACTTATTAATTGGTCAGCCACTAATTTACTAAATACTCTCAACATTGATGGGAAATAATGAACAAAAATACCCAAATTGATCAAATAAGAGAAGAAAGAGAATCACATAAACTGATGATAAAAAGGCCAAAAGGGATAAACACAACAGTAAAAGAGCCAGGAACAAGCAAAAAAAGATACTTGGATGAATTCATAAATTAACATACACTTGGTATAACCAGCAGGATATAAATTCAGCAGTTCTTAACATTTTCAGGCTTTACAAGATAAGTTTGCATATACGCTAATTAGCTAGATATCGATTCACATTCAACCATAGGTAACAGTAAAAGTGGACGGACTAGTGGTGATTCAAGGATTCATGACAATTTCCACCTTGCTGAACAAACATAAAAGACGTATGTCGAAACAAACTGTACATATGTACAATTTGTCAATGTTTCATGAATAAAAATCAAAGAAGGAACTTACTTATAGTATGGCTGTAGAAACATTGCATAAATATTGTCAAGCCGGAAGAAGGTCGAGCATCAAATATGTAGGAAAACTTTCGTTCAAGCCACAATTTTTTCATGTCCGTCAACGTTTTGAGCTCTCCCTGAAAGCAAACACATTCATTACTAGATGTCAAGGCAAAACATGCTTCGGCATCCAAATGTACAGTAACAAGACAAAAAAGGTATGTGCAATAACAAAGTCAAGATACTACGTCCGAAGAAAAACCCATTGGAAAGCTGGAAGACTACATAAACAGGCATGGCATGTGAAAAAAAGGTCAACCAACAAAGAAAAGAAGCATCTAGGATTATGTGGGACAAAGAATGGAAGTGGCAAATTGACAATAGAATTTCACACCTCCCCCAAAAAAGGCTCGAATTTGACCAATTATATCAATCAAATCAACTGCAGAAAACATTAATCATATGCTAGAATATAATGGGGCTTGGAGATCTGACAACCAGTCCGAGCATACCTCGGAAAAAACTTTTATAAGATCATCAATATCTAGTTTACAATGTGAAAAATCCATTGGATGCAACATGTAACGAAAACCTGCAGAAAAACCAGACTAACTGTCAGCATTCAATAAATCATACAACTACTAAAACAGGCCATCAAAATAATCAAGTTTAGATTTTATCATGTCATGAAAAGAACTCCGGACATATTTGAGTTTAGTTGGGCACATTATACAAGCATGCTTTCACATGCTTGAAGGCTCCCAAGCATCCAAGAGTCCACCCACAATCCTCCAATGTTTCCATGCTCCGACCCTCTTAGCTTAGAGAGAATTACCTACAATGTAAGTTTTGTTATTAGCTCCATCATGTATCCCATCGCATTACAATATCATTTTTATGATACCTGTCAGCGTAAGAAAGATCCCCAACAAATAAGACGGGTTGGGCGCCACTTTGAAGGTAATGCTCAAGTGTTGAGAGAGAGTTATATGTCTGGCCCAACTCCCAAGTCACCTGAAACAGACCCAAAAGAACATGAGTTCCTACTGTAAGTTCTCGGTGAATCTCTTATTCTCTTTAGCCAAAGAAAGGGGAAGGATAAAGAGAGTAAACACGAACTCTGTAATGAAAATCAGGTGTCACCAGCACAGACAAGTTAATCTACAGAATTATTAATTTGTACTCTTCATATAAAAGAAAAGAGAATGAAACAATATGCATCATTTCCGGTTAGATCCTGATATCTGTTTGTTATAGGCAACAGCACTGCCCACATAAGGGAAGTTTTGGTTATAGAAACAAAAATTGTTACGCCTTTGTAATCTATGTAAGGAAGATCTCTTCTGAAGTAACACTTGAGTAAACAGTATTCCAAAAAGCCAGCTTATATCACTCAAACTTACTGCTTACATCTGTACAAGTATAGCTAGAGGCTACATGCTGGATCAGAAAAGTTCATAAATAAGAAAGAACAGATCTATTCCACAAGACAATGAACTAACCAATTATGCCAAATTTGTATGAAGAATATCTCAGGAGGAGTTTGAAACCAAAATTTACGGGATGAGTCACCACTTCCAATTTTGTAATAATACTTCTTGTTATACTGTATTACATAAGACAAAGGAAGGGCAGAGAATAAAAAAGAGATATAAATGGAATGGAAATAGATGTAACTATTGCAACTAACTGTAGTACCTCAAGACCATCAACAAGACGATGATGGATGTGTCCAGAATTATACTTGTAAAAGCTGTAGTTTGCAACTGTACCCTCTGCAGTAAAATCAAATTCATCCTCTGACGTTCCATATTGCACTCTGCTGGATCCCGGTTCATCAGGTGTCACCCATGAGATTATAACAGCTTTTTCATCATAGCACCCAAAATCATAAACAAGAGTTTACAGCTTGGCGAATATCTCATTTCTGAAACACTGAAGTTCATTGTCAGGGAACACAACATCATCCTTCCCAGCATTTATGATTATGTTTGATCATTAGTCAATAGGATAACGTTTAACTTTTAAGCACATTGAACTTATGATCAGGGCTGTTACTAGGATGTTAGTAACAAGCCAAGCTAGCAGGTTGTTATCGACGATATAGTTATAATTTTCACCATGAGTACAGGAAACTGCCCTTCTTGAGGATTGTTGATTCAACATTGATTTCCTCCTAAAATTGGGCACCAAGCAGAAGGTAGCGAAACACCAAAAGTGAGATATATACATGGTTTTTAACTTAATCCAGTATACTGCCAAAAGTATATATTAATCCAGTGGGTCAATTTTCTTTTTGGAGGACCGAGTCATAAACATAATCCGACATCCAAATTCTCTATCCTTCTCTAGATGCATCACACATTATATCAATCCAATAGTTGCTTCTAACCATCATGTATACCGGGTGTGACGAAGCAGGCCAGGAGCACATTTCAGATGCACAAAGTGGGTCAAAGATAATCCTAGATTGTTCCTGGATCTGGTTGATTACTCCAAATATAGATATAGATGGAGAAAGCATAAAGCACATCAGTTGACAGGGGTGCAATGGACTTTAGGGCAGTCCTAGTATTGTCTGTCATCTCCTTAAAGTAGAGAAACTCACACTGCAGAGACATAATTCAATAAATCGAGACAGAACCCCGAGAGTCAGGGCTCCAGAAGAGTCCCCTTCCTGTGTCTGCTAGCATTACTGTCAAGCTTCAACTATCAAATTGAAGGATACCACTCACTATTCTAACTAACAGACTGACAGGAGAAAGAGAGATAAAACATTTCAGTCTGCTTTGTGAGCAATGAACAACACTGCATACTCTGGTAAGACTTAGTGAGTCATTGAGTATCACAACACACTCTTTGTACATTTCACAAAACATATTAAAGCATAATCTACTAACTTATCAAGTCAATTCTGCTCTAACTGACTTCAAGATTATAGGGATTGAGAAGGGACTTAGAGAACAAAGAGAATAACACATAAACTGATGATAAAAAGGCCAAAAGGATAAACACAACAGTAGAAATTCTTGAATAATTGAATGAATTCATGATTTAACAAGGTTTCACATGCTACGCTACTTACACAAATTGCTTCAATTGAACACAAATTGACATAACACAAAAGAAATTGAAGTTGCAATTGAAATTGAAATTGAATTCTCTGTCTACATTTCATTAGATAACAAGGTTTCACATGCTACGCTACTTTCATGAACACATATTGCTTCTTCAATTGAACACAAATTGACCTAACACAAAAGAAATTGAAATTGAAATTAAAATTGCAATTGAAATTGAAATTCTCTGTCTACATACGAATTCTTTCTTTCACATCTTCTTCTTCTCAATATTCTCAAATGATCTCATCATCCTCTTCATCTCTTCATCTTCAACTTCACCCTCTTTGAGATATTTGATAGATTGATAGCGTTCAATAGTTCTAGCAACTTCCTTTATGTGCTGACGAGGAAAGCTCGCAAATTCTTGAGTGACCTTGAGCTCATCAACGGAGGTAACGAGGAAAGTACGTGACCTCCCTAGCTTTTCTTGAAGTTTTTGCTCCTCTTCCTTCTTCTCAACCATCTTCTTCCTCAATTCCTTTCTCTAATAGAAATTTGGGGCACATACGGAATTGTACTGGACCCGGAAATACAATTTTACAATTTCATAAATTGCAAAGTACTACCTCTGTCCCATAATAGTCTAAACACTTTCCTTTTATGTTTGTCCCAAATTAGTTTGAGCACTCCATTCTTGGCATTTGGTCCCACCATTAATATATTATTTCTTTTCCACATCTTTAAATTTCACACTCTACCTTTTACCAATAAAAAGTTATCCAACTTTCTCTCTCCTCTAATAAAAAATACCACACAAACTCTTATCACATTTACTTTTTGAATAAAATAACATTTGAAAACTACACAACTTATCACACCTTAAACTACTACGTGTCTCAACAAGTGTAAAGATCTTTCTGGGACGGAGGGAGTATTGATTACATCAAAAAAATTGTACAACAATATATTTTGGTGGGACACTTGTTCATGTCTCATATATTTTTTGTGTGTGAGCTCATGTCTCACATATCTCTCCACTCTTTTTTATGTATGGTGAACTCATGTCTCACACCCAAATTATGTGGGAGTGTATTGTGTAGGAATTCTCCAAATTATGTGGGAGTGTATTGTGTAGGAATTCTCCATACTCTATAACAAATGTCTCCACCTCTATTTATACTACTCCAAGCCTTATTCAAGCTTACTTGAGTGTTTTCTTCAAACTTCTAGAATATTCTACTTTCATTTTGCCATGGTATTATCCAACATATTCTAGAATTTTCTTCATACATGAAGATGTTACTTATAATTTATTTTCTCAAATAGTTTACTTCTCTTTAAGGTATCTTCTAGATTTTTCTAAAATTATCTCCAACATTCTCTTTTTCTTCATACCTTTCTTCTTCTCCTCTTCAAGTGCTAACTCTTCTTCGATGTTCTTAATATGAAATTAGGGTCTTCTTCTCCTCTTCAAGTGCTAACTCTTCTTCGATGTTCTTAATATGAAATTAGGGGACAGAGTTGTAGAAGGAGAAGGGGAATGTGGTAGAATTCCTAGGAACAGGGGAGAAAAAGAGGTCGTCATTAGAAAATTAGAAATAGGGATTTTGAAGTTTGGAAGTTTGAAATTGGGATTTGAAATTTAGCAACATGTGGGCCCCATTTATACCCATCATTTTAGATGAGATTCTTTATCCACCGTTAGATAATAGTCTTTTGTTTTTCCTAATCCAAGACCCTCAATTAAAGCACACAGATCATGCACACGGATCCCCACATTTCTATGGCTATGATGATACGTATAATTAGTCTCAAATCTAGGCCGTTCATTTTCCTTCTAACAAACTACAATAAGGCGCCAAATTATTCTCATCTTTTTTTTTAGAAAATTTTCAAATCATTTTTTAAAACATATATCAAAGTAATATTATTTTGTGAAAAATGATCTTATTTGTGAAAACCTTACAGAACTTATTGGTTTTATGACACTTTTTATTAAAATACCTACCTTCACGAATTCTTCCCAAAAAAATCAAAGTTCCAGTGATTGACTTGTTCTTTCCCTCCATCTTTGAGCATTCTGTTCACACAACCCATTAGTGTCATTGTGTGCTTCGTTGATTTTTCTAATAGGGCATGCAGTGGCTACAAAATAATAAAAGAAAACTAACATACCGAGTGTCATCTATAAATTCGTGACAGAATATCGAGTAATTTTCATACCCAAATTTTGAAATACTACAAGCAATTACCAGATTATTCATACCCAAAATGACGGAAACTACCAGATACAACACCAGAAAATGTATCTCTAAACAGTCACCATACCGGAACATTATTGAATATCGAAATTTACATTACATATACAGGCCCGTTGGATTTTGTCAAGAGTAAGAAGGAAAATTCAAATCCACACAGACTAACAGTTCCATATAGTTTGGTAGAGTTGTAGACTTCAAATTCTCCATCAAATATGTAAGATGGGGGAGTAGGAAAGTGAAGAGAAGACGTAAGCTGAAAAGGCAGAAAAAAGAGCAGAAAATTTAGCATGTAATGTGTGTAAATTGCACTGCTTAAAGGAGGATAAAAAAAAGGAAGGTCATTCACCAAAACTTTAAATTTTTGGCTGAAATCCGGCGATAAGGTGTCTATCTTAATAAAACTTGTGATAAAAAGGTGTTTTTTCAAAATTATTTTATAAGGTGTTCTTCCACAAAATTTTCTATATATTACTACAATTTGCTGCTTAGAGGTATTCCCTCTCCCCTTTTGTTTGCCACATTTTCACTTTTGATCTCCTTAAAAGATGGTCATCTTCCCTATGTTTGGTGCCACCAGTTTTTGGCTTTCATCAATTCTAATTCTGGTCAACAAAAAATTAGATCCTATATTAGAGCATATACTAATAAGTTATAACACCTGAACATGTTGCTTCACAACCACATTTCTTGTTCCAATGATTCCTTATAACGTTGTGCTGAATTCTTTCATACTGCAGTTTGACATATGGAGCTGTTACCCTTGTCGAAGGAAGATAGTGAGACACAATGGGCGTCCCCTCAAAAGCTTGAAGACACTAGAGCTTATTGGCGATGTTGGACTTCGGATGGACCTTGAGTTCGCCACTTATGTGGTTAACAATTCAGTTATGTTCAGAGATTTGATTGTGCAGTTCAGGCGGCCTAATCAACTTGCACTGAGTGAACACAGAAATCTGGAGGAACGAGTTGCAGAACTGGAAAAAATAGTTCCCCAAGGTGTAAAGTTGACTATAAAAGAGGATGGTAACCAGTAACTACAGTCCACAGAGGAGAGGGGAGGGCTATTGGATCATTTCTAGGATCTTCAATTAATCCCACTCACCAGAGAATAGAGATGGTAACATACATTTTATCAGAGAAAGCGTAAAATTGTTTAGTTACCTTGAAGGTCCACAAAATTGTCAATTTTTAAGTCTTTAAGTTATAAATTGTTAACATTAAAAGGAACATAGAGTTTGTTGTGTTGCCTTTAATAGGTAATGTTGAAATTTTCAGTCTTTAAGTTATAGATTGCCTTTAATACATCGTTTGAAAGTTGATATTGCTTATGATATGTTTTCTCAAATAGATCAATTGTTATATACTTTATTTGTTAATTTTATCCTCTTCTATCACCCACTTTAAATGGTGGCATAATAAGAATTTCAACCAGATTGCTCTATATGTCACTACCCGGGATTGAACATGGGTCTTACAAGTTACAGGAGGAAGATAACAATCATATGTTCTATATACTACATTTGAATGTGACTAATCGTATATGAATCCATCAATTATAAAGGTTCTAGAAAGAAGGGACTTAGTCCCAAATATGAATCTTCACTAGCCCCTCTCTTTGCTTCCTTTTGATTTTTTTTTCATTTGTCTACTGAGGATACCACTTAAATGTTCCTTTTTATTTAACTTAATGCTCTTTTAATAGACCAATGAGCACATGCTTATCATATCGACGTGTGCATGAATGGCCTTGCAAGGGACCAAGATACTTTATGTTAAAGCCTCTGGTAAAGCTTCAGGATCATTGTCAGGGAACACAACATCATCCTTCCCAGCATTTATGATTATGTTTGATCATTAGTCAACAGGATAATGTTTAACTTTTAAGCACATTGAACTTATGATCAGGGCTGTTACTAGGATGTTAGTAACAAGCCCAGCTAGCAGGTTGTTTATCGACGATATAGTTATAATTTTCACTTACTAATGCAAGTGAGGCCCTTGAAAGAGTTTTTGAAATTTGATCCGAAATACTTCACCACAAAGATGATAGCAGGGTAGCTTCTACTTGAGTTATTTTGAGGTAATGGGATAGAATTTTAATTCGCATCACCCACAAGATAAAGGTTTGTACATTGCTTGCTTTAGTGGTAAAAGTTTGTGTCTCACAAGTTCAAAATGCGAATTTATAAAACAAGTTAAACAAAACGTGAATTTATAAAACAAGTTAGCAAAGATAAGGACCAAGAAGAGGAATTGCCGGTTATGGTCTCATGCAAAGTGACAAACGGGTCGTCCAAATCAGGTCCTGAGTCTCGCTCTGTTTGGTGTCAAGACACAAGGAACTCGAGCAAGAGGAAAGAACGATAAGAAATACAAAAAAAAAAAAAAAAACTATTGAGACTCTTATATGTAGCCTAGTCAGCTTTATATAGCTGGTTGATGGTCCCTAGTTTGATTTGTATATGTGTCCCTTATTTTGTCAGTTTGTACACATGATCCTAGGGTATTTCCTATGTCCTAGGATATATATATACAATGATGTAATAGTGCAGCACCGCTTAAGAGAGTGAGGCTGATAAAACCTTGTAAAACAAATACACATAAATAGAGAGAAAGAGTGACACTGATTGGAGTTCACAGAAAACCAAGTTTGAGTCTTTATGAAATTCTTTATGGTATCACAGCAGGTTGAGTGAATCATCTGCCATTTTTTTGTCTTCAAATTTCCAGAGGCTTAAAACTCACCATTAAAGCTTGAAACTTTATTTTCTCAAAATGACTGAAAATCAACAGAAAGTAACACCAACTAAAATCCCTACAAAGATCCCCTTTTTGTTGCTGTCAGTGAGAATGCAACAACACCTCTAGGAGGAATTTTGTTTGATGGTGCAACTTTTCTCAACTGGAACAGAAGCATCAGGATTGCTCTTGGAGCAAAGAACAAACTGAGCTTTCTTGAAGGAAAACATCCTAAGCCTTCATCGGGAGCAGATGAAATTCAGAATTGGACAAGGTGTGACTATATGGTTAGATCTTGGATTCTGGCTACTATGAAGCCTGGAATTGCAAACAGCCTTGTAGCAATGCAATCTACCAACAAGATGTGGAATGAAGTAGTTGAGAGATACGGGCAAACTAACGCTCCTTAACTATATCAAGTAAAAAAGGAGCTGTGGGATCTCAAGCAAAACAAATTGAGTGTGAGTTAATACTACTGCAAGTTGAAAGATTTGTGGGAGCAGATAGCTGAACTTGAGGATATACCTGAGTGTTCATGTGGTGCTATGGAGAAATGCAAGTGTGACTTGGCTGAAAAAATAGCTAAGAGAGAGTCAGACAACACACTCATGAAGTTCTTAAATGGGCTTAATGATGGATATGATCAGATGAAGACTAATTTCCTTGGTGTGGATCCTCTGTTGCCTGTAAACAAGGTTTATAATCTCGTAATGCAGGTTGAAAACAGAAGCAGGTTGCGATGGAAATTGGTGTTGGGGCTGAGATGAGTGCCTTAGCTGTCAACAGACATGCACAAAGCTTGGGTCTGCTTCAACATTTTCAGAGGAAGGATTACAAAAAGAGAAAGATGGATGAGTATAAGAAGATGAAGAATGAGAAAGATATGAAGAAATGTGAGTATTGTGGTATTAAGGGGTACACTAAAGCTGAATGTTTTCAGATAGTGGGATATCCTAAATGGTACAAGGGACCCAAAGGAAAAATCACATTCAAAGGAGCAGCAAACTTGTCAAGACAAGAATCCGAATTATGTGGCAATAATCCTTTGGATTTTGCTGCAAGGGAGAAAACATTGCTGGTAATACTGATGGCAATCTAATTTCATCTCTTGTTTAGGAACTAATCAAGGCTTTGGGAGACAAGCAAGGAGGAGCAACTGCTAGTTCTAGCAATTTTGCAGGTAAAGAGGTTGTTTTTAATGCTGCAAACCAACATAATAATTCCTGTTCTAAGACTTGGCTCATTGATTCTGGAGCAAGTGATCATATGACAAGGAATAAGTAGATTCTAGGTAACTTAAAAACTTTAAGAGATTAGAGTAGGGTTACCAGATGGTGAGTAAATTATTGAAAGAAAATGATTTGAAAATGAACTTTGACAAGTATGGGTGCTCTTTATAGGGCATTTCCATTGATGAAACTGTGGAGTTTGGTAGGAATCAGGATGACCTATACAAGCTGGTGGCTGGAAGGAAGAATTAAAGAAGTTGAAGGAAGTTGTTTGACTGCTGATTTGGAGAAAAAAAAAATCAAATAGTTGTAATAAAGTTCAGGAACTCAGTTTGATTCACAATAGACTAGGTCATGTGTCTGTTTCAAAGATGAAACATTTGGATTTTTGCAAATGTGAAAACTTAAGTGAACATTTTTGTGATACTTGTGGTGTAGCTAAACATCATAGGCTTCCTTTTATGCCTAGTAAATCAATTGCAGCAAATATATTTGAACTGATTCATGTTGATCTTTGGGGTCCATATAGGACAAAGACCATTACAGGTGCAAGCTATTTCCTTACTATTGTGGATGACCACATTAGGGTAACCTGGACACATTTACTTTCAAATAAAGAGCAAGTGAAAGGTATCTTGGTGAATTTTTTTGCTCATGTTGAAAATCATTTCAATACCAAGGTAAAGACCTTGAGAAGTGACAATGGAACTGAAATCTTTCAAGCAGATTGCAATGAGATTTTTGCTAAGAAAGGTATAACTCACCAAAGGAGCATTGCAGGTGTTCCACAACAGAATGCAAGAGTGGAAAGAAAACACAGATTCTTGCTTGAAACAACAAGATGTATAACTTCATGCAGGGATGCTAAGTTATCTCTAGGGTGAGTGCATCTTAGCTGCAACTCATCTCATCAATCTTTTACCCAGTGCTGTAATCAACTGGGAAACACCCTATAAAAGATCGATGAAAAGAGATCCTAATTATGACTATCTGCATAGGAATTTTATGTTATGCAAGTCCTACTCAAAAACCTTCAGATAAGTTTGCTCCTAGAGGGCTCAGATGTGTTCTCATAGGTTACCCTTACCGTCAAAAGGGGTACAAGGTAATGGAATTGGATAGCAAAAAATTTTGTAAGCAGGGATGTTGTTTTCAAGGAGCATATATTTCCTTTTCTTCTGAAGAAAGGAAATGATGAGTACATGGAGGTTTTAAGAAACACAATGCCATGTGGCATTGATGATGCAGCTGTTGTTTGTGGAGAAAAGAATATTGACCTGTGTGAACAGGAAGTGCGATTGGATCGAGAATGATGCAAGTTTGGATTCAAATCCAGACAATTTGCAACCAGAATTCACTCAATCTGAAGCAGAAGTGAGGCAAGCTGAACCTGTTGTGTGTAGAAGATCCAGCAGAGAAGCATTTATTCCTAGTAAGTACAATGATTTCATCATTGACTTGCCAAGAATCAAGAACACAACACATTATGCTAACACGATCACTGCCAAACTGGAAAGCTCAGAAGACTACTCCAAAGACTACTTAGCATCCTTGAATAATGTGCTAAGAGTGAGGGAGCCAACTCATTACACAGAAGCATCTCAAGATGAAGCATGTGTATAAGCTATGGAAGCTGAACTCAAGACTTTGCAAGATAATGAGACTTGGGAAATGGTTCCATTACCCAAGGACAAGAAAGCAATAGATTCTAAATGGGTGTACAAGATCAAGTTCACTCCAGAAGGAAAGGTGGATAAGTTTAAAGCAAGATTGGTGGCTAGAGGAGACAAACAAATCAAAGGAAAAGAGTACAAGCACACTTTTTCTCCAGTGGCTAAGTTTGCTAGTGTGAGATTACTCATTGCTCTAGCTACAAGCCTTGGGTGGAATTTGCATCAATTAGACATTAATAATGCCTTCCTTCATGGATATTTGGAGGAGGAAGTTTACATGCATCCACCTAAGGGATACAAAGGAGCTAAAGAGGGAGAGGTGTGTAGATTAAAGAGGAGTTTATATGGCTTGAAACAAGCCTCCGGACAATGGGAATTTTGAGCTAACAAGATACTTTTTTTGAACATGGATACACTCGGTCTAAAAGATACTATTCTATGTTTTCCAAACCAAGAAATGGGAAGCAAACCATCATCTTGGTATATGTAGATGATTTATTAGTGACTGGAGATGATGCAGAGGAAATTGAAGCAGTGAAGAAGGGTCTAGATGCAACCTTTACTGTCAAAGACCTTGGTGAGATCAGGTATTTTTTGGGGATTGAAGTATCAAGGAGTAAGGCAGGGACCCTACTCAATCAGAGAAATTTTATCTTGGACATTCTTCATTCCACTGGTATGGAAGAATGCAAGCCCACAAAATTTCCCTTTCCTAAAGGGATCAAGCTTTCTATTGAGCAAGGAGAGTTGTTACCAGACCTAGAAACATACAAAAGAATTGTGGGAAAGCTTCTTTACTTAAATCTCACCAGGCCTGACATCTCTTATAATGTCCAGCAGCTTAGCCAGTACATGAGTGCACCTAGAAAGCCACATTTGCAAGCAGCAATTCATGTGGTTGAATACCTTGCTGGCAACCTTGATTGGGGTTTGTATTACCCTGCGGATTCATCACTCAGTCTCACAGCCTTTTGTGATTCAGATTGGGGAAGCTGTGCATTCAGTGCAAGATCTCTTACAGGATATTGCATTCTTTTAGGAAAATCTCTTGTTTCTTGGAAAACAAATAAGCAAAAGACTGTATCCAAGTCATCTACTGAAGCAGAATATAGATGCATGTCACAGACTACTGGTGAGATTATTTGGATTCATGGCATGCTTGAAGATTTGGGATTTTAAATTCCCACTCCTATTGATTTGTTTTGTGACAACAAGTCTGCAAATCATTTGACCTACAATCCTATTTTTCATGAACGAACTAAGCACTTGAATGTTGACTGTCACTATGTCAGGGATCACATTCAAGATGGTTTATTAAAGGTGCTGCACATCAAGTCTTTTCTCCAACTTGCTGACTTGATGACTAAATCTCTAAGTGCTCAACAACACAATCACTTGGCTTTCAAGCCGGGCTTGTGACCACTGCTCCACCTTGAGAGGGGGGGTATTGAGACTCTTATATGTAGCCTAGTCGCCTTTATATAGGCTGGTTGATGGTCCCTAGTTTGTTTTGTATAGGTGTCCCTTAATTTGTCGGTTTGTACACATGATCCTAGGGTATTTCCTATGTCCTACGATATATATACAATGATGTAATAGTGCAGCGCCGCTTAAGAGAGTGAGGCTGATAAAACCTTGTAAAACAAATACACAGAAATAGAGAGAAAGAGTGACACTGATTGGTGTTCACAGAAAACCAAGTTTGAGTCTTTGTGAAATTCTTTAAAAACCTCCGATGGCAAGATTTTTTGTTTCTTCTTATTCCTTGGACATTTTCATGAGGGTTTATAGGTCAAGTTCCATGCTCTGTTCCATAAGTTCAAGTTATATGAAGAAACGACCGAAACGAAATTACGTAATTGGGCATTCGGGCATTCCTCCTCGGTTGTAATTCACCTAACAATTGACAAAGAAGTTCAAAAGACAAAGATAAAAGGGAGCAAAGCAGGTAATAACGAGGGTAATCACCTTCTTGTAGTACAATTAATTTTAGACTCTAATAAGTTTGTATGTTAGGGCAAATAGAAACAAAAATCAAGGTTTCTTCTAGATAAGGGGGCTAAAAGGTCCGAAGTTCAAGTCAACAACAATGACCACCTCCTCAAAGTGGATCATTAGTGACTCAAAAGACATATTTAAATATCACAAGCTTTTGTGAGCTCGAAGCATAAACCTGTTTAAAACCAACTGAACTTGAGAAAGAGTTTCAGTCATCCTAGACATATTGCCACAGTTTTCATAGTGATAGCATGATATTCAGTCATGTAGGTTGGTGGTTCTTTTGCATTAACAACCAGAGCTTTCAGTCATCTTAACTCTCCTGTCAAGTCCATCATAAGATTAGTCACCTCTCAATGAAAGGTTGGGGGTGAAAAGAGATATGCCAATCAATCAAAGATTAAATAAGACATGAATACATCTAGTGGCCTTCTATTTTCTAAACAAGACATACAAGAGGTTTCTCTATTACATTTACAAGAATAAGTGAGACTAAACTTAACGATTTATAGATCACGTTATGTCTTTATCAAATTTTTGGAGTATATTAGCGGAAAGGACATAAATATTTTACGATATTTTCATGACATCATGGACAATAAAGCTTTCTTGCTTTTTAACAGATTGTGTCTGTACCAAACTACCGAGTACCAAGCTCGTATCTAAGATGAAATCCCTTGAAGAAAACTACAACTATAAAGACTATGTATATTGAATTGCCAAAAAAGAGGAAGACTATATATATATATATATATATATAAATAAGCACCTAAAATACTAGGGCAAAGGCAAAAATAATCAGTCAATGATAGCTTCGTCTGCTGTGATATGTGATAGGCATTGACTTATTAAATAACTTGGAACGAAGTGGCAAAAGTTGATTTACTCGTAGGAAAAGTAATATCATACCAAGAGATAGATAAATCATGATTGGAGGCTTGAAGGGTTACAATAGAGGACATAGAAGGCACCCAATCTTTGTGGCAAAGCATATCACAACAATAAAAGTTCTTGAATAATTGAATGAATTCATGATTTAACAAGGTTTCACATGCTACATACCAAGAATACAAAAACAGTTCTAGCAACTTCCTTTATGTGCTGATGAGGAAAGCTCGGATGAATTCACATATTTGCTTCGGTTCCATCAAACTTTTGAGCAACTTTGAGCTCATCAATGGAGGTCACGAGAAAAGTACGTGACCTCCATAGCTTTTCTTGAAACTTTTTCTCCTCTTCCTTCTTCTCAGTCATCTTCTTCCTCAATTCATTTCACTTTCTCTTCATACCTTTCTTCTTCTCCTCTTCAAGTGCTAACTCTTCTTCGATGTTCTTAATATGAGCTTTAACGTGCAGATACTCTCTTAACAGAGTTGTGGTAGAAGAAGGAGGGAATGTGGTAGAATCAGTAGAATTAGGGGACAGAGGTGTGGTAGGAGAAGGAAGGAATGTGGTAGAATTCCTATGAACAGGGGAAGAAAAAGAGGTTGTCATTGGAAAATAGAAATTAGGGATTTTGAAGTTTGAAGTTTGAAATTGGGATTTGAAATTTAGCAACATGTGGGCCCATTTATACCCATCATTTTAGATGAGATTCTTTATCCACCGTTAGATAATCGTCTTTGTTTTTCCTAATCTAAGGCCCTCAATTAAATCACACTGATTGTGCACACGGATCCCCACATTTCTATGACTATGATGATATGTATAATTAGTCTCAAATCTAGGCCGTTCATTTTCTTTCTAACCAACTGATTTAAGGCGCCAAATTATTCTCATCCTTTTTTTTAGAGAATTTTCAAATCATTTTTTAAAACATTTATCAAAGTAATATTATCTTCTCTTTTCGAAAAGTTTTAAATTAACATATTTTCCCCTCCTCCTCAGTCTTTTAATCTCCCCATCATTTCATTTAAGTGGAGATAGATTTAACTCAAATGCATCATAAAGAATTCCATTCTATTTTAGAATATATGATAACTTTTTGTAGACAATTTTAAAAATAAGACAACACTTCCAAAGACAATAATTATTTAAATTATTTCAAGAGGTGGAAAGAATAGAATAGAAGAAGGATTGCATGCACCATTTGATATATTGTACTTCACATTTGAGACTGTATGCTGAATTTTTTATCAAGGAGAAAAAAAATCATGATCTATAATTTAGGATAATTGTTGAAGGTAGCTTTAAAAGTTATATATACGAATTCTTTCACATCATCTTCTTTTTCTTCTTCTCAATATTCTCAAATGATCTTATCATCCTCTTCCTCTCTAATCTCCTTTGTGTGTAATACACATTTCGGATCTTCATCTCTTCCTCTTCAATTTCACCCTCTTTGAGATATTTGATAGATTGATAGCGATCAACAGTTCTAGCAACTTTCTTTATGTCCTGACGAGGAAAGCTCGGATGAAATTTACATATTTGCTTCGGTTCCAACAAACTTTTGAGCGACCTTGAACTCATCAATGGAGGTCACGAGGAAAGTACGTGACCTCCATAGTTTTTCTTGAAGTCTTTGCTCCGTTTCCTTCTTCTCAGGCATCTTCTTCCTCAATTCCTTTCTCTTTCTCTTCATACCTTTCTTCTTCTCCCTCTTCAAGTGCTAACTCTTATTCCATGTTCTTAATATGAGCTTTGACGTGCATATACTCTCTTAACGAGCTATGGTAGGAGAAGGAGGGAATGGGGTAGAATCAGTAGAAGTAGAATTGGAGACTGAGTTGTAGTAGGAGAAGGAGGGAACGTGGTTGAATTCGTAGGAACAGGGGAAGAAAAAAAGAGGTCAACATTGGAAAATTAAAACTAGGGAATTGGAAGTTTGAAGTTTGTAATTGGGATTTGAAATTTAGCAACATGTGGGCCCATTTATACCCATCATTTTAGATGAGATTCTTTATCCATCATTAGATAATAGTCTTTGTTTTTCCTAATCTAAGACCTTCAATTAAAGCACACTGGATTGTGCACACGAGATCCCCACATTTCTATGGGTATGATGATACGTATAATTAGTCTCAAATCTAGGCCGTTCATTTTCCTTCTAACCAACTAAAATAAGGCGCCAAATTATTCTCATCCTTTTGTTTAGAGAATTTTTCAAATCATTGTTTAAAATATTTATCAAAGTAATATTATCTTCTCTTTTCGAAAAGTTTTAAATTAACATATTTTCCCCTCCTCCTCAGTCTTTTAATCTCCCCATCATTTCATTTAAGTGGAGATAGATTTAACTCAAATGCATCATAAAGAATTCCATTCAATTTTAGAAAATATGATAACTTTTTGTAGACAATTTTAAAAATAAGACAACACTTCCAAAGACAAGAATTATTTAAATTATTTCAAGAGGTGGAAAGTATAGAATAGAAGAAGGATTGCATGCACCATTTGATATATTGTACTTCACATTTGAGACTGTATGCTGAATTTTTTATCAAGGAGAAAAAAAATCATGATCTATAATTTAGGATAATTGTTGAAGGTAGCTTTAAAAGTTATATATACGAATTCTTTCACATCATCTTCTTCTTCTTCTCAATATTCTCAAATGATCTTATCATCCTCTTCCTCTCTAATCTCCTTTGTGTGTAATACACATTTCGGATCTTCATCTCTTCCTCTTCAATTTCACCCTCTTTGCGATATTTGATAGATTGATAGCGATCAACAGTTCTAGCAACTTCCTTTATGTCATGACGAGGAAAGCTCGGATGAATTCGCATCATTGCTTCGGTTCCAGCAAACTTTTGAGCGTACTTGAGCTCATCAATGGAGGTCACGAGGAAAGTACGTGACCTCATAGCTTTTCTTGAAGTTTTTGCTCCTCTTCCTTCTTCTCAGCCATATTCTTCCTCAATTCATTTCTCTTTCTCTTCATACCTTTCTTCTTCTTCTCTTCAAGTGCTAACTCTTATTCCATATTCTTAATATGAGCTTTGACGTGCAGATACTCTTTTAACAGAGCTATGGTAGGAGAAGGAGGGAATGGGTTAGAATCAGTAGAAGTAGAATTGGAGACTGAGTTGTAGTAGGAGAAGGAGGGAACGTGGTTGAATTCGTAGGAACAGGGGAAGAAAAAAAGAGGTCGTCATTGGAAAATTGAAATTAGGGAATTGGAAGTTTGAAGTTTGTAATTGGGATTAGAAATTTAGCAACATGTGGGCCCATTTATACCCATCATTTTAGATGAGATTCTTTATCCATCATTAGATAATAGTCTTTGTTTTTCCTAATCTAAGACCCTCAATTAAAGCACACGGATTGTGCACACAGATCCCCACATTTCTATGGGTATGATGATACATATAATTAGTCTCAAATCTAGGCCGTTCATTTTCCTTCTAAGCAACAACAATAAGGCGCCAAATTATTCTCATCCTTTTGTTTAGAGAATTTTTCAAATCATTTTTTAATATATTTATCAAAGTAATATTATCTTCTCTTTTCGAAAAGTTTTAAATTAACATATTTTCCCCCCCTCCTCAGTCGTTTAATCTCCCCATCATTTCATTTAAGTGGAGATAGATTTAACTCAAATGCATCATAAAGAATTTCATTTTATTTTAGAAAATAAGATAACTTTTTGTAGACAATTTTTAAAATAAGACAACACTTCAAAAGACAATAATTATTTAAATTATTTCAAGAGGTGTAAATAATAGAATCGAAGAAGGATTGCACGCACCATTTGATATATTGTACTTCACATTTGAGACCGTATGTTGAATTTTTTATCAAGGAGAAATAAAAATCATGATCTATAATTTAGGATAATTGTTGAATGTAGCTTTAAAAGTTATATATACGAATTCTTTCACATCATCTTCTTTTTCTCAATTTTCTGAAATGATCTCATCATCCTTTTCCTCTTCTTCTCCTTCTTCCTCTCCAATCTCCTCTAGTCCTCTGTGTGTAATATACACTTCGGATCTTCATCTCTTCCTCTTCAATTTCACCTTCTTTGAGATATTTGACAGATTGATAGCGATCAACAGTTCTAACAACTTCCTTTATTTCCTGATGAGAAAAGCTCGGATGAAATCACATCTTTGCTTCCGTTCCAGCAAACTTTTGAGGGACCTTGAGCTCATCAATGGAGGTCACGAGGAAGTACGTGACCTCCATAGATTTTCTTGAAGTTTTTGCTCCTCTTCTTTCTTCTCAGCCATCTTTCACCTCAATATTCTCTTTCTCTTCATACCTTTCTTCTTCTCCTCTTCAAGTGCTAACTTTTCTTCCAAGTTCTTAATATCAACTTTAACGTGCATATACTCTCTTAACAGAGCTGTGGTAGGAGAAGGAGGGAACAGTCCCGTTTCTGAGATTTTGGAGGCCCAAGGGCGAACCAACATATTAGGGCCCTAATTAGGTCTAAAAAAATTTAATGTTTGATTTTTCGGTCCAGACCAAAAAAATAAACAGTTGTTTGGTCCGAATTTTTTGAAGTTTTGATTTTCGGTCCGGATCGGAAATAATTTTATTTGTTGGCGTTTACATAACTTCTATAGAAAATTTAATTTAACAATATTTTTATGTACTTTTTATGGATATTACATCAAAAAATTATTATTATATAATAATTCTTGGTCGAAAAATAAAGTAATAAAATTCAGAATTTGCAAAATCTTAAAAAATCAAATAAAGAACAAAAATTGCAGAGAAAAGAGAGAAATTACCCAATAATTTTGAGTGTTTGGCATTGAATTGGAAAACAAGTGGGAGAATTGAATAAGAAACTGAATTTGATTGAAGGAGTAAGCGTAAATTTATCCGCATTTGCGTATTGCGGTGATCTTTTCTTTTCCTTTTTTTCTACTTTTCCTTTTATTCTCTCTTTTGCCTTTACTTATTTGGGCGATGTGTTTTGGGGCCCCACGCCCCCTCTCCCGCCTAAGCTCAAATACGGAGGGGAATGAGGTAAAATAGAAAAGAATTAAAATTAAGGGACGGGTGTGGTAGGAGAAGGAGGAGGGATGTGGTAAGAAGAAAAAGGAAAGAAAAAGAGGTCTTCATTGGAAAAATGAAATTAGGGATTTGGAAGTTTGAAGGTTGAAGAATGAAGGGGATTTGAAATTTAGCAACATGTGTGCCCCATTTATACCCATCATTTTAGATGAGATTCTTTATCCACCGTTAGATAATAGTCTTTGTTTTTTTCCTAATCTAAGGCCCTCAATTAAAGGACACAGATTGTTCACATGGATCCCTACATTTCTATGGCTATGATGATACGTATAATTAGTCTCAAATCAAGATTTTCCTTCTAACAAATTACAATAAGGCGCCAAATTATTCTCATCCTTTTTTTAGCGAATCTTCAAATTTTTTTTTCAAAACATTTATCAAAGTAATATTTACCTTTTCTTTTCGAAAAGTTTTAAATTAACTTATTTTCCCATCCTCCTCAGTCTTTTAATCTCCCCATCATTTCATTTAAGTGGAGATAGATTTAACTCAAATGCATCATAAAGAATTCCATTCTATTTTAGAAATTAAGATAACTTTTCGTAGACAAATTGAAAAATAAGACTACACATCCAAAGACAAGAATTAATTAAATTATTTCAAGAGGCGGAAGGAATAGAATAAAAGATGGATTGCACGCACCATTTGATATAATGTACTTCACATTTGAGACTCTATGCTGAATTTTTTATCAAGGAGAAAAAAAAATCATGATCTATAATTTAGGATAATTGTTGAAGGTAGCTTTAAAAGTTATATATACGAATTTTTTCACATCATCTTCTTCTTCTTCTCAATATTCTCAAATGATCTTATCATCCTCTTCCTCTCCAATCTCCTTTATGTGTAATACACACTTCGGATTTTCATCTCTTCCTCTTCAATTTCACCCTCTTTAAGATATTTGGTAGATTGATAGCGATAAACAGTTCTAGCAACTTCCATTATATCTTGACGAGGAAAGCTCAGACATTGCTTCGGTTCTAGCAAACTTTTGAGCGTACTTGAGCTCATCAATGGAGGTCACGAGGAAAGTATGTGACCTCCATAGCTTGTCATGAAGTTTTGCTCCTCTTTCCTTCTTCTCGGCCATCTTCTTCCTCAATTCCTTTCTCTTTCTCTACATAACTTTTTTTCTTCTCCTCTTCAAGTGCTAACTCTTATTCCATGTTCTTAATATGAGCTTTAAAGTACAGATATTCTCTTAACAGAGCTATGGCAGGAGAAGGAGGGAATGGGGTAGAATCAGTAGAAGTAGAATTAGGAGACATAGTTGTGGTAGGAGAAGGAGGGAATGTGGTAGAATTCGTAGGAACAGGGGAAGAAAAAAAGAGGTCGTCATTGAAAAATTGAAATTATCGGAAGTTTGAAATTTGAAATTGGGATTTGAAATTTAGTAACATGTGGGCCCATTTATACCCATCATTTTAGATGAGATTCTTTATCCCCCATTAGATAATAGTCTTTGTTTTTCCTAATCTAAGGCGCTCAATCAAAGGACACGGATTGTGCAAACGGATCCCCACATTTCTATGGCTATGATGATACGTATAATTAGTCTCAAATATAGGCCGTTCATTTTCCTTCTAACCAACTACAATATGCGTCAAATTATTCTCATACTTTTGTTTAGAGAATTTTTCAAACCATTCTTTAAAATATTTATCAAAGTAATATTATCTTCTCTTTTCGAAAAGTTTTAAATTAACATATTTTCCCCCCCTCCTCAGTCGTTTAATCTCCCCATCATTTCATTTAAGTGGAGATAGATTTAACTCAAATGCATCATAAAGAATTTCATTTTATTTTAGAAAATAAGATAACTTTTTGTAGACAATTTTTAAAATAAGACAACACTTCAAAAGACAATAATTATTTAAATTATTTCAAGAGGTGTAAATAATAGAATCGAAGAAGGATTGCACGCACCATTTGATATATTGTACTTCACATTTGAGACCGTATGTTGAATTTTTTATCAAGGAGAAATAAAAATCATGATCTATAATTTAGGATAATTGTTGAATGTAGCTTTAAAAGTTATATATACGAATTCTTTCACATCATCTTCTTTTTCTCAATTTTCTGAAATGATCTCATCATCCTCTTCCTCTTCTTCTCCTTCTTCCTCTCCAATCTCCTCTAGTCCTCTGTGTGTAATATACACTTCGGATCTTCATCTCTTCCTCTTCAATTTCACCTTCTTTGAGATATTTGACAGATTGATAGCGATCAACAGTTCTAACAACTTCCTTTATTTCCTGATGAGAAAAGCTCGGATGAAATCACATCTTTGCTTCCGTTCCAGCAAACTTTTGAGGGACCTTGAGCTCATCAATGGAGGTCACGAGGAAGTACGTGACCTCCATAGATTTTCTTGAAGTTTTTGCTCCTCTTCTTTCTTCTCGACCATCTTTCACCTCAATATTCTCTTTCTCTTCATACCTTTCTTCTTCTCCTCTTCAAGTGCTAACTTTTCTTCCAAGTTCTTAATATCAACTTTAACGTGCATATACTCTCTTAACAGAGCTGTGGTAGTAGAAGGAGGGAACAGTCCCGTTTCTGAGATTTTGGAGGCCCAAGGGCGAACCAACATATTAGGGCCCTAATTAGGTCTAAAAAAATTTAATGTTTGATTTTTCGGTCCAGACCAAAAAATAAACAGTTGTTTGGTCCGAATTTTTTGAAGTTTTGATTTTCGGTCCGGATCGGAAATAATTTTATTTGTTGGCGTTTACATAACTTCTATAGAAAATTTAATTTAACAATATTTTTATGTACTTTTTATGGATATTACATCAAAAAATTATTATTATATAATAATTCTTGGTCGAAAAATGAAGTAATAAAATTCAGAATTTGTAAAATCTTAAAAAATCAAATAAAGAACAAAAATTGCAGAGAAAAGAGAGAAATTACCCAATAATTTTGAGTGTTTGGCATTGAATTGGAAAACAAGTGGGAGAATTGAATAAGAAACTGAATTTGATTGAAGGAGTAAGCGTAATTCTCGACCGCATTTGCCGTATTGCAGTGATCTTTTCTTTTCCTTTTTTTCTACTTTTCCTTTTATTCTCTCTTTTGCCTTTACTTATTTGGGCGATGTGTTTTGGGGCCCTAGGCACCTGCCCCTCTCGCCTAGGCTCAAATACGGCCCTGGGAGGGAATGAGGTAGAATCAGTAGAAGTAGAATTAAGGGACAGAGTTGTGGTAGGAGAAGGAGGAAATGTGGTAGAATTCGTAGGAACAAGGGAAGAAAAAGAGGTCTTCATTGGAAAAATGAAATTAGGGATTTGGAAGTTTGAAGTTTGAAGTTTGAAATTGGGATTTGAAATTTAGCAACATGTGTGCCCCATTTATACCCATCATTTTAGATGAGATTCTTTATCCACCGTTAGATAATAGTCTTTGTTTTTTTCCTAATCTAAGGCCCTCAATTAAAGGACACGGATTGTTCACATGGATCCCTACATTTCTATGGCTATGATGATACGTATAATTAGTCTCAAATCAAGATTTTCCTTCTAACAAATTACAATAAGGCGCCAAATTATTCTCATCCTTTTTTTAGCGAATCTTCAAATTTTTTTTTCAAAACATTTATCAAAGTAATATTACCTTTTCTTTTCGAAAAGTTTTAAATTAACTTATTTTCCCATCCTCCTCAGTCTTTTAATCTCCCCATCATTTCATTTAAGTGGAGATAGATTTAACTCAAATGCATCATAAAGAATTCCATTCTATTTTAGAAAATAAGATAACTTTTCGTAGACAAATTGAAAAATAAGACTACACATCCAAAGACAAGAATTAATTAAATTATTTCAAGAGGCGGAAGGAATAGAATAAAAGATGGATTGCACGCACCATTTGATATAATGTACTTCACATTTGAGACTCTATGCTGAATTTTTTATCAAGGAGAAAAAAAAATCATGATCTATAATTTAGGATAATTGTTGAAGGTAGCTTTAAAAGTTATATATACGAATTCTTTCACATCATCTTCTTCTTCTTCTCAATATTCTCAAATGATCTTATCATCCTCTTCCTCTCCAATCTCCTTTATGTGTAATACACACTTCGGATTTTCATCTCTTCCTCTTCAATTTCACCCTCTTTAAGATATTTGGTAGATTGATAGCGATAAACAGTTCTAGCAACTTCCATTATATTTTGACGAGGAAAGCTCAGACATTGCTTCGGTTCTAGCAAACTTTTGAGCGTACTTGAGCTCATCAATGGAGGTCACGAGGAAAGTATGTGACCTCCATAGCTTGTCATGAAGTTTTGCTCCTCTTCCTTCTTCTCAGCCATCTTCTTCCTCAATTCCTTTCTCTTTCTCTACATAACTTTTTTTCTTCTCCTCTTCAAGTGCTAACTCTTATTCCATGTTCTTAATATGAGCTTTAAAGTACAGATATTCTCTTAACAGAGCTATGGCAGGAGAAGGAGGGAATGGGGTAGAATCAGTAGAAGTAGAATTAGGAGACAGAGTTGTGGTAGGAGAAGGAGGGAATGTGGTAGAATTCGTAGGAACAGGGGAAGAAAAAAAGAGGTCGTCATTGAAAAATTGAAATTATCAGAAGTTTGAAATTTGAAATTGGGATTTGAAATTTAGTAACATGTGGGCCCATTTATACCCATCATTTTAGATGAGATTCTTTATCCCCCATTAGATAATAGTCTTTGTTTTTCCTAATCTAAGGCGCGCAATCAAAGGACACGGATTGTGCAAACGGATCCCCACATTTCTATGGCTATGATGATACGTATAATTAGTCTCAAATATAGGCCGTTCATTTTCCTTCTAACCAACTACAATATGCGTCAAATTATTCTCATACTTTTGTTTAGAGAATTTTTCAAACCATTCTTTAAAATATTTATCAAAGTGATATTATCTTCTCTTTTCGAAAAGTTTTAAATTAACATATTTTCCCCTCCTCCTCAATCTTTTAATCTCCCCATCATTTCATTTAAGTGGAGATAGATTTAACTCAAATGCATCATAAAAAATTCTATTCTATTTTAGAAAATATGGTAACTTTTTGTAGACAATTTTAAAAATAAGACAACACATCCAAAGACAAGAATTATTTAAATTATTTCAAGAGGTGGAAAGAATAGAATAGAAAAAGGATTGCACGCACCATTTGATATATTGTACTTCACATTTGAGACTGTATGCTGAATTTTTTATCAAGGAGAAAAAAATATCATGATCTATAATTTAGGATAATTGTTGAAGGTAGCTTTAAAAGTTATATATACGAATTTTTTCACATCATCTTCTTCTTCTTCTCAATATTCTCAAATGATCTTATCATCCTCTTCCTCTCTAATCTCCTTTGTGTGTAATACACATTTCGGATCTTCATCTCTTCCTCTTAAATTTCACCCTCTTTGCGATATTTGATAGATTGATAGCGATCAACAGTTCTAGCAACTTCCTTTATGTCAGAGTTGTGGTAGGAGAAGGAGGGAATGTGGTAGTATTCGTAGGAACAGGGGAAGAAAAAAAAGAGGTCATCATTGGAAAATTGAAATTATGGATTTGGAAGTTTGAAGTTTGAAATTGAGATTTGAAATTTAGCAACATGTGGGCCCATTTATACCCATCATTTTAGATGAGATTCTTTATCCACCATTAGATAATAGTCTTTGTTTTTCGTAATCAAAGACCCTCAATTAAAGCACACGGATTGTGCACACGGATCCCCACATTTCTATGGCTATGATGATACGTATAATTAGTCTCAAATCCAGGACATTCATTTTCCTTCTAACCAACTACAATAAGGCGTCAAATTATTCTCATCTTTTTGTTTAGAGAATTTTTCAAATTATTTTTTAAAATATTTATCAAAGTAATATTATCTTCTCTTTTCGAAAAGTTTTAAATTAACATATTTTTCCCTCCTCCTCATTATTCTAATCTCCCCATCATTTCATTTAAGTGGAGATAGATTTAACTCAAATACATCTTAAAGAATTCCATTCTATTTTAGAAAATATGATAACTTTTTGTAGACAATTTTAAAAATAAGACAACACTTCCAAAGATAAGAATTATTTATATTATTTCAAGAGGTGGAAAGAATAGAATAGAAGAAGGATTGCACGAACCATTTCATATATTGTACTTCACATTTGAGACCGTATGCTGAATTTTTTATGAAGGAGAAAAAAAAATCACTATATATAATTTAAGATAATTGTTGAATGTAGCTTTAAAAGTTATATATAAGAATTTTTTCACATCATTTTCTTCTTCTTCTTCTTCTCAATATTCTCAAATGATCTCATCATCCTCTTGCTCTTCTTCTCCTTCTTCTTCTCCAATCTCCTCTAGTCCTGTGTGTGTAATATACACTTCGGATCGTCATCTCTTCCTCTTCAATTTCACCCTCTTTGAGATATTTGACAGATTAATAGCTATCAACACTTCTAGCAACTTCCTTTTATGTCCCGATGAGAAAAGCTCGGATGAAATCACATATTTCCTTCAGTTCCAGCAAACTTTTGAGCGACCTTGAGCTCATCAATGGAGGTCACGAGGAAAGTACGTGACCTCCATAGATTTTCTTAAAGTTTTTGCTCCTCTTCTTTCTTCTCAGCCATCTTCTACCTCAATATTCTCTTTCTCTTCATACCTTTCTTCTTCTCCTCTTCAAGTGCTAACTCTTATTCCAAGTTCTTAATATCAGCTTTAACGTGCAGATACTCTCTTAACAGTGCTGTGGTAGAAGAAGGAGAGAATGAGGTAAAATCAGTAGAAGTAGAATTAGGGGACAGAGTTGTGGTAGGAGAAGGAGAGAATGTGGTAGAATTTGTAGGAACAGGGAAGAAAAAGAGGTCGTCATTGGAAAATTGAAATTAGGGATTTGGAAGTTTGAAGTTTGAAATTGGGATTTGAAATTTAGCAACATGTGTGCCCCATTTATACCCATCATTTTAGATGAGATTCTTTATCCATCGTTAGATAATAGTCTTTGTTTTTTTTCCTAATCTAAGGCCCTCAATTAAAGCACACGGATTGTGCACATGGATCTTCACATTTGTATGGCTATGATAATACGTATAATCAGTTTCAAATCTAGATTTTCCATCTAACCTATTACAATAAGGCGCCAAATTATTCTCATCCTTTTTTTAGCGAATTTTCAAATCTTTTTTTTAAAACATTTATCAAAGTAATATTTTCTTCTCTTTTCGAAAAGTTTTAAATTAACATATTTTCCCCTCCTCCTCGGTCTTTTAATCTCCCCATCATTTCATTTAAGTGGAGATAGATTTAACTCAAATGCATCATAAAGAATTTCATTCTATTTTAGAAAATATGATAACTTTTTGTAGACAATTTTAAAAATAAGACAACACTTCCAAAGACAAGAATTATTTAAATTATTTCAAGAGGTGGAAATAATAGAATAGAAGAAGGATTGCACGCTTCATTTGATATAGTATACTTTTCATTTGAGACTCTATGCTGAATTTTATATCAAGGAGAAAAGTACGTGACCTCCATAGCTTTTCTTGAAATTTTTGCTCCTCTTCCTTCTTCTCAGCCATCTTCTTCCTCAATTCCTTTCTCTTTCTCTTCATACCTTTCTTCTTCTCTTCTTCAAGTGCTAAATCTTATTCCTTGTTCTTAATATGAGCTTTAACGTGCATATACTCTCTTAACAGAGTTGTGGTAGGAAAAGGAGGGAATGGGGTAGGAGAAGGAGGGAATGGGGTAGAATCAGTAGAAGTAGAATTAGGGGACAGAGTTGTGGTAGGAGAATAAGGGAATGTGGTAGAATTCGTAGGAATAGGGGATGAAAAAGAGGTCGTCATTGGAAAATTGAAATTAGGGATTTGGAAGTTTGAAGTTTAAAGTTTGAAATTTGGATTTGAAATTTAGCAACATGTGTGCCCCATTTATACCCATCATTTTAGATGAGATTCTTTATCCACAGTTAGATAATAGTCTTTGTTTTTCCTAATCTAAGGCCCTCAATTAAAGCACACAGATTGTGCACACGGATCCCCACATTTCTATGGCAATGATGATACGTATAATTAGTCTCAAATAGAGGCCGTTCATTTTCCTTCTAACCAACTACAATAAGGCGTCAAATTATTCTCATCCTTTTGTTTAGAGAATTTTTCAAATCATTTTTTAAAATATTTATCAAAGTAATATTATCTTATCTTTTCAAAAAGTTTTAAATTAACATATTTTTCCCTCCTCCTCAGTCTTTTAATCTCTCCATCATTTCATTTAAGTGGAGATAGATTTAACTCAAATGCATCATAAAGAATTCCATTCTATTTTAGAAAATATGAGAACTTTTTGTAGACAATTTTAAAATTAAGACAACATTTCCAACGATAAGAATTATTTAAATTATTTCAAGAGGTGGAAAGAATAGAATAGAAAAAGGATTGCACGCACCATTTGATATATTATACTTCACATTTGAGACTCTATGCTGAATTTTTTATCAAGGAGCAAAAAAGAAATTCTTGATCTATACAATAGGATAATTGTTGAAGGTAGCTTTAAAAGTTATGTATACGAATTCTTTCACATCATCTTCTTCTTCTTCTCAATATTCTCAAATGATCTCATCATCCTCTTCCTCTCCAATCTCCTTTATGTGTAATACACACTTCAGATCTTCATCTCTTCCTCTTCAATTTCACTCTCTTTGAGATATTTGATAGATTGATAGCGATCAACAGTTCTAGCAACTTTCTTTATGTCCTGAGGAGGAAAGCTCGGATGAAATTTACATATTTGCTTCGGTTCCAACAATCTTTTGAGCGACCTTGAACTCATCAATGGAGGTCACGCGGAAAGTACGTGACCTCCATAGTTTTTCTTGAAGTCTTTGCTCCGCTTCCTTCTTCTCAGGCATCTTCTTCCTCAATTCCTTTCTCTTTCTCTTCATACCTTTCTTCTTCTCCTCATCAAGTGCTAACTCTTCTTCCATGTTCTTAATATGAGCTTTAACGTGCATATACTCTCTTAACAAAGTTGTGGTAGGAGAAGGAGGGAATGGGGTAGAATCAGTAGAAGTAGAATTAGGGGACATAGTTGTGGTAGGAGAATAAGGGAATGTGGTAGAATTCGTAGGAACAGGGGAAGAAAAAGAGGTCGTCATTGGAAAATTGAATTAGGGATTTGGAATTTTGAAGTTTGAAGTTGGAAATTGGGATTTGACATTTAGCAACATGTGTGCCCCATTTATACCCATCATTTTAGATGAGATTCTTTATCCACCGTTAGATAATAGTCTTTGTTTTTCATAATTTAAGGCCCTCAATTAAAGCACACGGATTGTGCACGCGGATCCCCACGTTTCTATGGCTATGATGATACGTATAATTAGTCTCAAATCTAGGCCGTTCATTTTCCTTCTAACCAAATACAATAAGGCGTCAAATTATTCTCATCCTTTTGTTTAGAGAATTTTTCAAATCATTTTTTAAAATATTTATCAAAGTAATATTATCTTCTCTTTTCGAAAAGTTTTAAATAAACATATTTTCCCCCCCCTCGGTATTTTAATCTCTCCATCATTTCATTTAAGTGGAGATAGATTTAACTCAAATGCATCATAAAGAATTCCATTCTATTTTAGAAAATATGATAACTTTTTGTAGACAATTTTAAAAATAAGACAACATTTCCAAAGATAAAAATTATTTAAATTATTTCAAGAGGTGGAAAGAATAGAATAGAAGAAGGATTGCACGCACCATTTGATATATTATACTTCACATGTGAGACTCTATGCTGAATTTTTTATCAATGAGCAAAAAAAAATTCATGATCTATAAACTAGGATAATTGTTGAAGGTAGCTTTAAAAGTTATATATACGAATTCTTTGACATCGTCATCTTCTTCTCCTTCTCAATATTCTAAAATGATCTCATCATCCTCTTCCTCTCCAATCTCCTTTGTGTGTAATACACACTTCGGATCTTCATCTCTTCCTCTTCAATTTCACCCTCTTTGTGATATTTGATCGATTGATAGCGATCAACGGTTCTAGCAACTTCCTTTATGTACCGACGAGGAAAGCTCGGATGAAATCACATATTTGCTTCGGTTCCAACAAACTTTTGAGTGACCTTAAGCTCATCAATGGAGGTCACGAGGAAAGTACGTGACCTCCATAGCTTTTCTTGAAGTTTTTGCTCCTCTTCCTTCTTCTCAGCCATCTTCTTCCTCAAATCCTTTCTCTTTCTCTTCATACCTTTCTTCTTCTCCTCTTCAAGTGCTAACTCTTCTTCCATGTTCTTAATATGAGCTTGAACGTGCATATACTCTCTTAACAAAGTTGTGGTAGGAGAAGGCGGGAATGGGGTAGGAGAAGGAGGGAATGGGGTACAATCAGTAGAAGTAGAATTAGGGGACAGAGTTGTGGTAGGAGAAGGAGAGAATGTGGTAGAATTCGCAGGAACAGGGGAAGAAAAAGAGGTCGTCATTGGAAAATTGAAATTAGGGATTTGGAAGTTTGAAGTTTGATGTTTGAATTGGGATTTGAAATTTAGCAACATGTGTGCCGCATTATACATATCATTTTAGATGAGATTCTTTATCGACCGTTAGATAATAGTCTTTATTTTTCCTAATCTAAGGCCCTCAGTTAAAGCACACGGATTGTGCACACGGATCCCCACATTTCTATGGCTATGATGATACGTATAATTAGTCTCAAATCTTGATTTTCCTTCTAACCAACTACAATTAGGCGCCAAATTATTCTCATCCTTTTTTTTAGCGAATTTTCAAATTTTTTTAAAATCATTTATCAAAGTAATATTAACTTCTCTTTTCGAAATATTTTAAATTAACATATTTCCCCCTCCTCCTCAGTCTTTTAATCTCCCCATCATTTCATTTAAGTGGAGATAGATTTAACTCAAATGCATCATAAAGAATTTCATTCTATTTTAGAAAATATGATAACTTTTTGTAGACAATTTTAAAAATAAGACAACAATTCCAAAGATAAAATTATTTAAATTATTTCAAGAGGTGGAAAGAATAGAATAGAAGAAGGATTGCACGCACCATTTGATATATTGTACTTCACATTTGAGACTGTATGATTAATTTTTTTATCAAGGAGAAAAAAAAAATCATGATCTATAATTTTGGATAATTGTTGAAGGTAGCTTTAAAAGTTATATAAACAAATTCTTTCACATCATCTTATTCTTCTTCTCAATATTCTCAAATGATCTCATTATCCTCTTCCTCTTCCTCTTCTTCTCCTACTTCCTCTCTAATCTCTTCTAGTCCTCTGTGTGTAATATACACTTCGGATCTTCATCTCGTCCTCTTTAATTTCACCCTCGTTGAGATATCTGACAGATTGATAGCGATCAACAGCTCTAGCACTTCCTTTATGTCCTGACGAAGAAAGCTCGGATGAAATCACATCTTTGCTTCGGTTCCAGCAAACTTTTGAGCAACCTTGAGTTTATCAATGGAGGTCACGAGGAAAGTACGTGGCCGCCATAGCTTTTCTTGAAGTTTTTGCTCCTCTTCCTTCTTCTCATCCATCTTCTTCCTCAATTCCTTTCTCTTTCTCTTCATACCTTTAATTTATTCTTCTCCTCTTCAAGTGCTAACTCTTATTCCATGTTCTTAATATGAGCTTTAACGTGCAGATACTCTCTTAACAGAGCTGTGATAGGAGAAGGAGGGAATGAGGTAGAATCAATAGAAGTAGAATTAGGGGATAGAGTTGTGGTAGGAGAAGGAGGGAATGTGGTAGAATTTGTAGGAATAGGGGAAGAAAAAGAAGTCGTCATTGAAAAATTGAAATTAGGGATTTTGGAAGTTTGAAGTTTGAAATTGGGATTTGAAATTTAGCAACATGTGTGCCCCATTTATGCCCATCATTTTAGATGAGATTCTTTATCCACCGTTAGATAATAGTCTCTGTTTTTCCTAATTTAAGACCCTCAATTAAAGCACACGGATTGTGCACGCGGATCCCCACGTTTCTATGGCTATGATAATACGTATAATTAGTCTCAAATCTAGGCCGTCCATTTTCCTTCTAACCAACTACAATAATGCGTTAAATTATTCTCATCCTTTTGTTTAGAGATTTTTTCAAATCAAAGTAATATTATCTTCTCTTTTCGAAAACTTTTAAATTAACATATTTTCCCCTCCTCCTCAGTCTTTTAATCTCCCCATCATTTCATTTAAGTGGAGATAAATTTAACTCAAATGCTTCATAAAGAATTCCATTCTATTTTAGAAAATATGATAACTTTTTGTAGATAATTTTAAATATAAGACAACATTTCCAAAGACAAGAATTATTTAAATTATTTCAAGAGGTGGAAAGAATAGAATAGAAGAAGGATTGCACGCACCATTTGATATATTGTATTTCACATTTGAGACTCTATGCTTAATTTTTTATCAAGGAGAGAAAAAATTCATGATCTATAAACTAGGATAATTGTTGAAGGTAGCTTTAAAAGTTATGTTTGTAAGGTTATAACTAGGAAATATGAAATTTTATAAGAATATAATATCAAACATAATGATAATAACATAATTGGACCGTAATTAAAAGACTAAAGTTAGTTTCAACATGTGTCACACATACTAATCTCTCGTACGCATGAACATGACCAGCAAAAACAGCATCCACTTTGTTGTCTATGAGCCATTGCTCAAAGACATATCTCATGCTTTTACCTTCCATGTAATGAGCCGACTTTCTAGACGAGGGGTCACCACATCACTTCTACTATAAGTAATTATAATGACCTCTTTAGATCAAAATATCACACTGTCTTAGCATAAATTATTGCGAGAGAGTTTTATACTTCCTCCATTTTTTTGCATGTTACACTTTGACATTTTACACTATTCACAAATTTCACTTTGATCATCATTTGTGATTGTGAATAAAAATATAGTCATGTATGATCTTGTTAGATTCATCTTAATATGTACTTTTTATAATTTGTACTTTTTATAATTTTTACAAATATTAGAGATATATGTTCTTAAAGTTTTGCATTGACATGCGTGAAAAGTGAAAGTGTAACATGTAAAAAAACGGAGGAAGTATGAGATTTTGTATATATAACTCATTTTCCTTTTAGAAAGAAAGTAAAACAGTCTCATCTCTCTAATGAGGAAAGTTAAATGGATTTTAATTACCAAATCCAGAGTAGCTGGAGAGCACAATTATGTGGGCTGGACCACGCCTGACTGCATACCAAAGAGGTTTTGTGCTACCAGAAGCCTTGTATGGTGTAGGGTATCTAGTTTTGAATTGCAAGAAATCCCCAACCAAGTCCTGAAATAAATGGTTTTACACATGTAAGCATATATATTATATAAAGTCTATTTTGTTAAATGCCATAGTCAGCTTAGTATATACATAGAAATTTTTATATTGTGTATAAATAAGATTATAAAAATTGATATATTTTAGATACAAATTGAGAAAAATTAATTCAGGATCATACATAGTATTGTCAATTTGTATAGATAGAATATAAGAGCAACTCCCATGGTGGGCTATAAGATGTTGTAGCGTGCCATGCAACATCAGCTTTTCAAGCTACATTGATTTTATGCTACAAATTGCTTCAACAGTGAGCTACAACACTTCTTTGCTTGCATGACCCCACATTTTTATTTTATTTATTTATTATAAAAAAACCAACATAAGATAGAAAAAAGATTTCATGTTCCATTTAATGATTGGATGTGTATTCATATTATTTTTTCAAGCCAGTTTGCTTATTTGAGCTACACTTGCTTGCAAGCATGTTAATTTTTCCCACTCCAAAAGTTAAGCTGTAGCAATTCATTTAACAAAAATTTCACGTGGATACTTAAAAGCAACAATTGGAGGTGCACTAAAAGAGATAGTTAAAGAGACAAAACTAAGTCACATCAAGAGAATCAAACAAAAACTACATCAAATTAGATTTAGATTAGAAAATTGTAACATACCATACTAGACCTTTATAAATTTAGACCACGTCACTATATAATATAATTAGATTAAGCATCGACATAGTTGCCAAAAGTAATTAAAAGTTACTTTCTCTGTATTTTTTTATCTTTTTCAATGAAATCTTGACATTATTAAATAAGAGGGAATCTTGTAAATGGTTCTCAACATATAATAAGAAATATAATCATGTGGGTCTTGTTTTGTTCTTCCCAATGAACACTTAATTAATATTCAATCATTATAATTTTTACAAATATGCAATGAACGATATTTAGAGTACAAAAAGTGCGTTAAGAAACGTGCATAGGAAAGTGAGAAGGATAAAAAAATACAGAGGGAGTACCAAGGAAGGAAAGTAGTCGATGTCATGATTCCCCGAAGTCTAAATCCAAGGTTGATAAGCAGTATTGGCTCTACAAAGCGGCCCCATGTATTTCATCTCAGACCAAACTGATTTAGGGGGTGTTTGGTTAGAGAAGCGAAAAGGAAAGGAATCGAAGTATGGGTTAGGAGGGAAAGGAATCAAAAATCCCCCAATTAAAACACATGTTTGGTAGTAAAAACAAGGGAAAGGGTTTAAAAAAACCCCCTCCACTATCTTCTTCTTTTGGCAGCCAACTCTCTTCTCCGGTGACTTCCTCTTCTCCGGCCCTCATTCCTTTTCTCGCCGGCTACTCTCTGCGCCGCCTCCCTCTCTCTCGCAGTTATAAGGTGTGTGGTCGGGGTGAGTCCTGGGTTATTTTTCGTGGATCCGGGCCGTTGTCGAGGGGTTGGAGTGGGTCGTCGATGGGTCAGGGTGGGACATTGGCGGTGCAGGGTGGGTTTTTGGTGGGATGGGGTTGGTTTCGAGGGTTACGGGTGGTTTTTGAGGAGGGGCTAGGTGGTTTCTCGAGCAACTTAGGGTGGCCTTTGGGCGAATTTGGGTGGTCCGGTTTAGGGGGTAGGTTTGCTGTGTGCGAGTTTGGGCTCTGGTGCTGTGGTTTTGTGGGTGTTGGAGGTGGTTTGGTGGATGTCGTGGCACAGTGGCAGTGGTTGTGGTTAGAGTGGTGGTGTAGGTGGGTGCGGTGGTGGAGGTGGAGGTGGGGGTAGGGTTGGGTTGACAGAGGTGGGGTGGGTGACAGAAGTGGGGTGCTGGAGTTGGTTTTTGATAGGGTTGGGTGGTCAAAGGTGATGGTTAAGGGTTTTCCATTCCCCATTTCTAAGTGGAAGGGGTAGTGGGGAATCAAAATAGAGGATTTGAGGTAATGGAGAGGAAAAGAGGGAAACAAAACCCCCAATCCAAACAAGTTTTAAGGGAATGGAATCAACTAATTCCCTTTCCTTTCCCGTAACCCCCTAACCAAACACAACCTGCCCCTCGCCTTGCATGTAATGTTGTAAGGTGGAAAGTGAGTCATATGTTTGTCCTAAATCACCTAAAACACATAAAGAAATGGCATACTATATAATTACTCCTTCATAAGAGCGCGTTTTCTTCGGTTAAACATACTCGACTAAACTTATTAGACTCTACTGGATAGTTATCTCTAATTATACCTTATACTTACCTCTGATTATATTGGACCTAGTCAACTTTGAACTTTTTTTCATTAAGTGAGTTAATGAGTTATATTTTATTTTTTTAGGAAAATGTTGTGTGCACCTCAATGGGTGGACTATATGAGAAACTAAAGCGAAAACATCAAGCAATAATTAGGCATTAATAACACCAATCGACACATGAAATAATACCAGGTTTAAAAAGAAATAATGTTTGTTGTTAGCCCTTAGAACTATATATGTCAATGTCGAATTTTATAATTAAGGATATTTCATGTTAATATTTTAATGCTTGTTCATCCCAGACATCTTTCTTTTAATACTATTTTATAATAGCTTTGTTGGCAAAAAAAAAAAACAATAGGACAATATATAGTAAAATTAGTACGACACTTAGCTATTCGATCACAACACCATATATTTACCGCCATAAAATGTACCGATTAGTCCAAATGTGTATGGAGCATCCGGACCAACCTCTGGATTTGAAACCAAAATTCACGATTAGGACCACTTCCAATTCTATAATAGTACTTGCCTACTTGGTGTTATACTACAATGGAAAACACCCAAACTATAGTAAGGAACGAATATTCTTAGAACCAAAACTAATGGCACCATAATTTCACAAGTAATGATAAAAAAAAACCATAAGTTTAGGTATAATTACCTCTAATCCATCAACAAGGCAATGGTAAATTTGTCCAGATTTGTAGTTATTAAAGGGGTTTACTATTTACCGTCCGTATTTACTAAAAATCGCCCGTATTTTTTTCAAGATTTTCCTAAACTACCCCTATGTATACTCACTCTCACTCCTCACTCCTCACTCACTCTCACCTCACCCCAACCACCACCCAACCACCAAAGCAACCACCATCACCACCACCGCAACCACCACCACCACTGCAACCACTACCACGGTGTCAACCACCACCACACCGGCGACCACCACCAGCGCAACCACCACCACGTCGTGAACCACCACCACATCTGTTACCATGGTTTTTTCCAAAAAAAAATTTTTTTTTTTTGTGGGAAAAAGCCATGGTAACGGATGAAAATTCCGTTAGCACCATGGAGGTAACGGAATTTTCATCCGTTACCACCATGGAGGTAACGGAATTTTCATCCGTTATCGTGCACTGGTGGCGGATTTTTATTTTAAAATAACCACATTCCGTTCGGTGTGGTTGACGGTTCTTCGTGGTGCTCCGGTGGTGGTGGTCGGCGATGGTGGTAGTCGGGTAGTGGTGGTGGTGGTGGTCGGGTGGTGGTCAAGTGGTGGTGGTGGTCGGGTGGTGGTAATGCGAGAGGTGAGAGAGTAAGAGTGGGGTAAACAGGGAGGGGTATGGGGGGATTTTAAGGAAAAAATACGGGCGATTTTTAGTAAATACGGGCGGTAAATAGCGATTGGGTTATTAAAGCTATAAAATAACTTGTATTTGTTTTTTTTTTTGGGTGAAAATATAACTTGTATTTGTTGCCTTTGCTTTAGAGGTATATAATATATTTACCCTTTGCTACCAATGACCCTTGGGTCAAATGATATGGACTTCCTATCTCCATGGGAGGCAGGTTCAAATTTTGGTGGAAGAAAAATTTCAATATTGTTGGGGGAGGGGGTTTGGAGCTTGTTGGGCCTGCGGGTGAGTGGTCCCGCGAGGGTAGCGAGAGGAAATTAAATGCTACCACGAGTTAGAAAGGGAGCCCAAAAAAAAAAAAAATTACCCTTTGCTGTTCCATAGTACACCGTATGGGACCCATGTAAATCACCCACGAGATTATAACTGCCTTTCCATCATAGTCTCCTTGAGTAATGTGTACCTAGCCATGAATACATGATCATCAAAATGATGTTCCAAATGTGATCGGAAAAAGAAGTCCGAGGTTTTATCTCACAAAGAAGTTGAAGTTAAATGTGGTAAGTAACAAAAAAAAATTTATTAGATTGTTTTTCGATAAATGGACATTTTAAAAGGTTTTTTTTTGACAAATTTTCCTTAACAATTCAAAAAGGGGTAATAACAACATCACATGAAGATATAAGTTACGAAAATAAATGCGATTATATACCATTGTGATAACAACATTACATGAAGATATCTATATAAATCTATTAAAAGGCGTTCCTAAACAAGCGTATTGCATGTGGCGCTCTCACTGCTGGAGTTTTAGTTCAATGTAATCTATGTACAATAAAAAAAATCAGAAATTGCATAGTATATGTTTTGATCCCGTGACCTCAAGTTCATATACTAAAGTTTTAACCACTAGACCAAGTTGTATATAATGTTATCATTTTAAAGTACAATATTAATAAATGAAATTTTATATTACCCGAGACATAGACCGCGCCTAATAAGTAATAACTAGTATATAGATTATCCAGTGCATAAAAACCTGTTGTGGAGCATTGTAGGCTTTACTTAAACTACTAATGCTAATCTATACAAATATATTAAAAGGCGTTCCTATCAAAGGAATGTAGACTTACTAAGAATCGAACCCATGACCTTTGAAATGAAAGGTGAGAGTTTAACCACCAATCTATCACAATCTTAATGTTTAACGTTTCAAAGTAAAGCATAATAAAGCCTTATAATTATATGTAACTATAAAAACATAAACAAGTTTTTTACTTTTTGATCTCTAACACTTTTATTAAGGTAATAACGTTATTGAAAAAGTACGAAAAGCTAATAAAATTTTATGAAATTTTATGAATAATAATATATTTGATAATTATAACTGATCTGGGGCATTGCCCGGACCAAAATACTGGTTATAGTACTAATGAGCAACGCTAACCACTTAACTTCTAGCATTTTTTTAATGCTCTCCCTCGTAAAAGTTACTCCTTGTTTGACATAGATTTTGGCGCATTCTTTTTGGACTTATTTTCAAGAAAATAAGTAAAAATAAATTCGGTCAAAGAAAAATAAGTTCGATTCGCAAAAAATAAGTAAAAATAAGTTCAGTTTTATCTAATGTTGTAATTATTATTTTTGTTTTCAATATTACTATTAATATTGTTATTATTATTAATATTATAATTATAATAACGATGAATTTTATTTTTTATTTTTGTTTTATTTTTTTATTTTTTTATTTTTGTTTTACTTTTTTATTTTTTTTAATTTTTTTAATTTTTTAATTTTTATTTAGTATTTATTATTTATTTATTATTATTATTTATTATTTATTATTTTTTATTATTTATTTTTTATTTATTATTATTATTATTTAATATTTATTATTTAATATTTATTTATTTATTTATTATTATTAATTATTATTATTTTTATTATTTATTATTTATTATCTATTATTATTATTATTTATTACCATTTATTTATTATTATTATTATTTATTATTTATTATTATTATTATTTATTATTTATTATTATAAAATAATAAAATAATAATAATAAGTATTGATAATATTATGTTAACATTTATTGATTATTATTATAATAAGTATTGATAATATTATGTTAATACAATTTAGTTCAGCAAAAATAAGTAAAAATAAGTTCAGTTCAGCCAAAATAAGTTCAGTTCAGCAAAAATAAAATAAGTTCAGTTCAGCCAAAATAAGTTCAAAAGAATAGGGACTTTATTATCTTGGGGCTGAATTTATAAGCTAAAAGAAAGAGAAAGCAACAAAAGAGTTTCAAAAGGCTATCTAGCCTTTTCAGATCTTTTTTTTTTTTGTCGTTTCTTCATTTTTATTCTATCACGTTTTCAAAAAGTTTGCATGCATGTATAACGTATGGTATTTGAGTGGCTTGTGTCGATAGTAATCTTATCAACAATGGATTTGTTCCAATGATTGGTTCTAGTTGAATAGCTGGTTTTGCATGGCGTTATGATTTTCCATGCATGAGTACTCTATCGGGGTCGCATATTTGAATTTCGTGTAAATGCACTACATGATTTGCTTTTTATGTGGCCCGCCTCATAGAAAATGCTTTAAAATTATTATTTACTCAAATTAGTTACTAAATCAAATATTTTTCATTATATTAGAAGATTCTACATTTCTACTTATTATGAAAACATACTACATAAAAATCCTATATGATGGGTGGTCCCAAGTAATTTCCTACTATAAAAAAATTAGTTTACTTGAAGATATAGAGACACTTGGCATGTAAAAGAGAAGTCAAGTATCAATTATTGTGTAAATTTGTAACTAGACTTGGAAGTCATGTCATACACAGGTTGAAATCTGTTAAATTTTCAACTACTTTCGACATTCCTTAAAAATTGTAATATACTATTATTACCTATAAATTATAAAAATATGATATAGGGTAATTAGTGGTATCAGAAATTTTACATATATGTTATATGTAGTTTCCTAGCTGAAAAAAATTAGGAACACTTCTTCATTTGCTTAATACGCTATTATACTCTATATTAGGTCCCATCAAAATTGATGGATCTAATAAATAACGGTTTTTTCACCAAATATCCCTGACAAAAAAATTTATTCACCAAATACCCCATTTTTTTTCAAAATTCACCATATACCCCGACTTTTAAAAAAAATTCACCGATACCCCAAATCTTTAAAAAAAATTACCCAAAATGCCCTTTTGACTAACGGATGTTAGTACTCGTTAACTAATTAACTAATTAACCATAAAAAAACACTAAATAAACCTAATTATACCTAACTAAACCCTAAACTCTCCTTAACCCAACCCCAACCCCCCCAACCCTACCCCCCAAACCCTAGACCCACCCGCCCCCACCGGCCCCACCCCCTCCGATCTCCCTCCCCAAGCAACCCCGCAGACCCCACTTCCCAGCGGCCCCCTTTCGCCTCGCTCGCGCCTCCCTCCCTCTCCTTCCCTCGTGCCTCCCCTTCCTCGTCCCTCGCGCCTCCCTCCCCCCCTCCCTCACTCTAGCCTAGCCCACCAACAAACATCCAACAACCTCCCTCACTCTCGCCCGGCCCACCAAACTCACTCTCGTCCGCCCACCAACAAACACCTAACAACATCAACTCACTCACTTTGGAGTTACTCGGAATCTTGGTGGGAAGAGCTTCGAAAAGAAAATGCCGGAGAGAGTGAGGGAGGGGGAGGGGGAGGGAGGGAGGCGCGAGGGACGGGGGAAGGGAGGCGCGAGGGAAGGAGAGGGAGGGGAGGCGCGAGGAGGCGAGGGAGGGGTGGCGCGAGGAAAAGGGGGTCTCCCGGGGTTGTCGGGGAGGGGAGGGGGGGGGGGGTTGGTGAGAATGGGGTTGGGTGGTGGGTCTAGGGTTTGGGGGGTAGGGTTGGGGTTGGGGTTGGATTAGGGAGATTTTAGGGTTTAGTTAGGTTTAATTAGGTTAATTAGGTTGACTTAGGGCTAATTAGGTTGACTAATGGCAAACTTGTAAATAGACGCTAACGGAGCACGAACTGTAATCCCCCATAATTTTAAAGGATTTTATAAATATATTTTATCATATATATATTTATATTTTAGTTGAAATGATTTTTATTATTTAAATTAGGTTGACTATTTTAAAAGTTAAATGAAATTATTTTAAGAATTTAAGAAAGATGAAAATATTTTAATTAGGCATGCTTTGAAAAAGGTTTGAAATAAAAAAGAAGTCTAAGTGGACTTGAGGAACCCAAATTCTAAGTAGATTAGAAAAAGGAGTTATATTGATGCTAGGAGTTCTAATTTATGAATCCTAGTTGTCATCAAATTCTATTCAACTCAATCTCCTTTTCCTAAGCTCCCAAAAGAAAACCCTACTTATAAATACCTTAGACCCAATTATTTTACCCCACACAAAGATTATTTTTCTTCTCTCTCTCTCAAACTCACGGCATTCTCCTCCTTTCTTCCTCTCCACGTGATTTTTGGTGTTCTTCCTCTCAAGTTTCTTTCTTCTTCTTCAAGTAACGCTTTCTTCTTCGCTAAGAAACGTCACCACCACCGCCAAACACCAGTGCCGCCGCCACTGCTGCTGTCGATTGCTCTTCCTTGGCCGGCGCACCATCCCACTTCTCTCTTGTGTTGGTTTAATTCTTTTCTTCTTCCTCAAGTTTCCATTAAAGACTATGTTTTTATGCTTTATTTTAATGTTAATCATGATTATTGATTTTAATTTACTGTTTTAATAAATAATCTTGATTCATATATATTATATATTATAAGAATAAAAATTCAGATTTGTTTATTATTGTTAGATGGAAGTTTTAATCATTAAAGCATGGATTTTTAGGGTGTTGATTATTAGAAAACCATAGTAGCATGTTATATACTATGAGATTGATTTAATTTATGATTTTGAGCATGTATAAGTGGATTTAAAGAGGGGTTTTATGATTTTATAAGTTGCTGGAATTTCAGAAAGTATTTTATTTATGGAGTTTTAGGAATTTTAATTACTAGTATGGTAGTACTATGCTAGGAATTAAAAGTAATTGAAGTTTTGATAGTAAAATCAACTTTTGAATATGTTTAAAGGGGATTTTAAATATTTTAAAGTTGCTGTCTTTTTATTTAAGAGTATTGATTTTAGTTTATATTGATTTCTAGGCGGAGAATATTCCGTAGGAGACTTTTAAAGGGCTAAAAGTGGCCTGCCGATTAGTTTACACAAGGTACGTACATACTTGTGTGATTATATGATTAGTATCATGTATAGGAACTTTATAAGTTCATATATGATTTTTAGTATGATTGATTTCTACATGTTTTATGCCTGTGAGCAAGCATGTTAATTACTAGATTTATTATGAGTAAGAATTGTCATGTTTGTATGGATTTAATTGATGCAAGCATGTGGATGGGAACTTTAATTATTAATTCACATGGGGGAATTAATATATTATTAAGATTGATTCATGATTATTCATGTGTTCCCTTACAAGTATTATTTTCACTGCTTTATGAGGACTGTGAGCCTTATTTGGTAAGTTGATAAGTATGCCTTTTAAAGGTAAGTTTGATTGTTGGCTAGGATCAACAAATGAGAAAGTTAAGATTAAAAGAAAGTAGGTCTTGGATTGTAAGTTGTGACCACTTATTAAATCCTAAGATAAAAGAAGTTCAGTTGTGAATGTTGAATTGTTATTTCTGTATTGCTTGAATGTGTGTCATAACAAGTAATAATTTGTAAAGAACGTAAAGTGTAACAAGGATGGTTATAGACTTTAGACTGGTGCATGTCTAGAGTTGGACATTAGGAGTTGGGGTACATGGTGAGCGAGCCATGGCTTTTTACAGGAGATGGATTGATCTCCATCACTTTTTCAGTTAGCAAAGGTTCCTCGATATCGCAGGTCATTTCTGAAATACGTGGTAGCTCCCGTATTTCGTCTTCGTAATGAAGGCTTTAGTAGATAAGACAACTCAGGTCCAATAACTATTCCATTTGAGTAATAAAAAGATGTTTGGAGTTAGTTCGGTTAAAAGATGTACTCGAGAATGTTATATGATTATATTATTATTTATCCCTGCATGTTATTATTTAGTATCATGTTAGGTAAGTTTATTTATTACTATGTAGTACTCAGCTTTGCTGATTACGTGCTTGTTTGTATGTGTTGATCATGGCTTTGCCTTATTGATCCTGTGATGACCCAATTTTGGTGAGCAGACTCTCTAGAGCATTGACATTTACAGGGTCGTAGATGTAGCATCATTGGGAATCTGGGAATGGAGAGCTTGTGTAATTTAATTTGTCATGTTTCCGTATTAGTAGGAACGTATTTTAATGAGTTCGTTTGAGTAGACATTTAAAGATAATTGTTTTTGAAGTACTTAGTTATTTATTTATTTATGATAATAAAGTATGAAGTTCAGTTAATTGTTTTCCGCTGCAAAATTCTGAATAAGCCGATACGTTATCACACGGGCGATAATACTTGGGTAATTCTCTAAGTTTTATATTATAAAGGTATTTCTGAAAAGAGAGAATTATCGGGGTGTTACAAAGTGGTATCTGGGAGCTTTAGGTTATTTTCAAAAAAAATTTTAAGCGCCTAACTAACTAGCTTACTAGTTATTTGAAGAAATTCTTAGAATTGCTCCTACTTATTCATTTTGAAAACTTATAGGAATATATTATTATATAAATTTAGAGGTCCGAAAATTTTTATAGGAGACCGAATATTTTTTTTTTCTCTTTTCTCCGAAAATTTTATTGTCGAAATTTTTTTTTTCTTTCGAAATTTTGTTATAGTTCGAAAATTTCGAATTTCCGAAATTTTCTTAGAATCGAATTTTTTTTTTCCTTCGACTTTTATAAGTCCGAAATATTTTTTTTTATGTCGAAATATTTTTTAGACACTTAATTATTATTATCTTATAAAAGTGTCTGCATTATTTTTCATGCCTTTGAAGTTTTACTTGTTGCATTGTGAGAATGGGTAGTATAGGAAGGGCATATAGGATAGAAATATTATATGTCTGCATTGAATAGTTAGTTCAGCATGTTAATATTTTTCTTCCCTGCTAACTATTCATAATTATTTTTCTTCCCTGCTGATTGTTATGCTTTGTGCCTATGATGTTAATGGCATCTTTTATTATTATTGTTGGGAATTACGTACAGGGAGAGTACTCAAAATGTAATTGAATATATTTATCTGTTGTAGATCCTTAATCATGTCTGCCAGAGTAGGGAGTTACCAAAATCCTATTGTATTAAGTGATGATGAAAGTGACGATAATGTACCTGTCATTGATAATGAATATACCAGTTTCGAGTGGGTTATGCGTAAGATATTAAGGTCAGATCTAGGCAGACAGTGATGATGAGCTCATTGTGGAGTTCGACCGTGCTAGGGGTCAAACCAGAAGAGACATTTACCATGCATCATTCAGGGTTGAAACTGATTCAGAGTCAGAGGATGAAGAGCCTCAACCTTCAAGGAGATCTAAACGACTAAGGAGATATGTCGAATATTATGATGAAGACATAGATGAGTTTGAAGATGAGATCTTCAAACCTGAGCTATACATAGAATTTGAGGACAGAAATGATAATGTGTTACCTTAGGTTACTATTATTTTTATTTATTATTAGCGATTAGAGGAATAATATATTATATAATAAGGTTGGTTAGTGGACCAATAGTGATAGGATAGTTTCATACAATTATTGTTTTCTTTTAGGAAGGTATAATATTATAGTAACATTCATTTTATTTAAATACCCGTTATGGAAGAATAAAAGTTATTATTTATTTATAAGAGTGAGTAAGAATTTATTCTGGGCACGTGATGGGAATATTTTATTTTCATTATGCGATTATATTCATGCTTGTTTGTTTCTACTTGCATGTTGATGTGAATATATTTTACATGGATGATTATGTTATTATTAGAGAACATTTCATGTTGAACTTGGAACTAGTTGAGAAATTGTTTGTTGATGCGATCTTTAATGATCAAATCAAATGTTGCCTTCTTAGATGGAAATGTGAGTTATGCTGGAACTTAAAGTAGGATTATATTACTTACGAGTCCCGAAGTAGAATGGCTAACAACAACGACCTAGGCTGCGCTATTCGCCTCTTGGCGGAAAAATTGACTCGGGAGCGGGCGAGCGTCCCGAGACTGGCGGGGAAATGTTCGAAAGACTAGCTAAGGTTAAGCCACCATACTATAAGGGGCAAGGCGACCCAACCTTCTTAGAAAAGCTGGATTAGGGAGTTTGAGAAACTTTTTGAGGTTGTGAACTGCCCTGAAAATATGAGAGTGGGTCAGGCTGTGCTATATCTGAAAGATGAAGCTAATTTATGGTGGAGAGAGAGTGGAGCTAAATTGAGTGCTGTTGAAGGATTCAATTGGGATGCATTTGTGACTACTTTGAGAGGGAAGTTTTACCACCGCCTTTATGAGGAAGCAAAAAAGCCCAAGAATTCATTAACCTTAGGATGGGTAGTATGACCATCTTTGAGTACTACGGCAAATTCATAGCCTGTCCGATTTGGACCCGAGGTTGTAGCAACCGAGGAGCTTAAAGCTCGGAGGTTTGAACAAGGTTTAACCGAGGAGATACAATGGGATTAGGGGGAGAGACCTTTACGTCCCTAGATGTTGTGTATGGGAGAGCATCTCATATATATGGTCTCGGATCAAGGAGAGATAAGAAAAATGTAGTAGTAGGTGAAAAGAGGAAAGATTTTAATGCTTTGGGGAAACCAAGGGAATTTCAAGAGAAGCCTGGAATGGTAATGGGAATTTCCAAGGGAGGAACAACCAGGATAACCGCAAGCAAGGGTAGACTCGAGAGAGTGCATCACTTGCAAATTGCGTGACAAAAACCATCCCGGGAAAGACCGTAAGGGAGAACCAGTGACTTGTAACTACCAAAAAGAAGGGTCATAGGGAGTACGAGTGCTACTCTAAGCATGGTAAAGATCCAAAAGGTCGGGGGAGTGGAAATCGGGTCGGATCGGGGTTCAACCGGTCAGGGAACCAAGGTCCTAAGTCCGGGAGGACGAGAGAATACTCGGGGGAACTATAATAAGCCTGCAAGTGAGAACCCCAACCAAGGTAAGCTGCAGGGAAAAATGTTCGTGATGAGTCGAAAGGAAGCTGAAAAATCCGCCGACGTAGTTTCTGGTAATTTTTATATTAACTCAGTCCTTGTTAAAACATTATTTGATTCGGGAGCGACTTATTCTTTCGTTTCGTCGTCTGTTATCCGAAGTATGGGTTTAGTAGATTCTGAAGAAATTGATTTGCCTGTTAGTATACCTACTGGTGAGACCATAAGGTGTACCAAATTGTTTAAAAACTTGCCTCCGAAGATAGGGGGACTGTGTTTTTCCTTCCGACTTGATAGAGTTTAATCCGGGAGACCCGGATGTAATTCGGGGATGGATTGGCTAAGTTTATACAAGACCAAAATAGATTGTGAAGTTCAGAAAGTAGTTCTAAGGAATCCTTTGGGTAAGTTGACTTCGTATCGACGTTTTGGGAAATCCAAGAACTTTGGGGTCATCTCCGCAATGCAAGTGAAGAAGTTGATGAAGAAGGGGTGTGAGTTATATTTCTGTAGTGTGCAAGATGTGAGTAAAGAAGTTGGGGTAAGTATTGATGACGTTCCGATTGTGAATGAGTTTATGGACGTGTTTCCGAGTGAGATTTCGGGTATGCCGCCTGTTAGAGCTGTTGAATTCACCATAGACTTAGTTCCTGGAACTGCACCTATATCTAAAGCACCCTATAGAATGGCACCTCCGGAAATGAGTGAGTTGAAGACGCAGTTGCAAGAATTGTTCGATAAGGGTTATATTAGACCTAGTGCATCACCTTGGGGAGCTCCTGTGTTGTTTGTGAAGAAAAAGGATGGAAGCATGAGGCTATGTATTGATTATAGGGAGCTGAATAATGTAACCATCAAGAACAAATATCCCTTGCCTAGAATAGACGACCTATTCGACCAGTTAAAGGGAGCGAGCTCAAAGATTGACTTACGTTCAGGATATCATCAATTGAGGGTAGCTGATAAGGATGTGCCTAAGACTGCCTTTAGAACGCGTTATGGTCACTATGAGTTCACTGTAATGCCATTTGGGTTAACCAATGCTCCTGCTATATTTATGGATTTAATGAATAGGATCTTCCATGAGTTTCTAGATAAGTTTGTGGTAGTTTTCATTGATGACATACTGATATATTCGAGAAATGAAGATGAGCATGACAAGCACTTGAGGATCATTTTGGAGACATTGAGGAAAAACCAATTGTATGCCAAGTTCTCTAAGTTTGAATTCCGTTTGGAGAAAGTAGCGTTTCTGGGTCACTATGTGTCCAAGGAAGGAGTCTCAGTAGATCCTGCCAAAATTCAAGCTGTAAGTGTAATACCCCTCATGATTGCTTTAAAGGGATTTAGCAGGCTACTCATTCCAATAAGATGCATCTTTCTTTTAGGGAGCTCATTTCCTTAGTTACTCCACGATTAAGCGTGCTTGGGTCGGGAGTAGTCCGAGATGGGTGACCTCCCGGGAAGTTTCTCGGGCGCGCGCATGAGTGAGGACAAAATGCGGCGGAAGAACTTGTGTTGGTTATTGAGGACAGTTGTTAGCCCTGGATGCGCATTGGTGACGATATACTCGACTCCGTATGGGTCGGGGTGTTACAGTAAGTGAGTGGCCAACTCCAAAGAGTGTGTCAGATATCAGAAGTTTCCTAGGTCTAGCTGGTTATTATAGGAGATTTGTGAATGATTTCTCAAAAATAGCAAGACCTATGACCAACTTGATGAAAAAGGAGTTAAAATTTGAGTGGAGTGAAAAGTGTGAAGAAGCCTTTCAGATTTTGAAAGATCGTTTAACCTCTCGCACTTTGTTTGACCCTACCTGATGGGAATGAGGGATTTGAGGTATATAGTGATGCTTCGAAGAATGGTTTGGGATGTGTGTTGCAACGAGAATGGGAAGGTGATTGCGTATGCGTCACGTCAGTTGAAACCCTACGAGGGTAATTACCCTACTCATGATCTAGAGTTAGCTGCCATTGTGTTCGCCTTAAAGATTTGGAGACACTATCTGTATGGGGTAACTTGTAAGATATTCACAGACCATAAGAGCTTGAAGTACATCTTTACCCAGAAAGACCTCAACATGAGACAGAGGAGATGGCTAGAGTTGATAAAGGACTATGACTTAGACATCCAATACCATGAAGGGAAGGCAAATGTAGTCGCTGATGCGCTGAGTAGAAAGTCGAGTCATAGTATGAATGCCTTGATAGTTCTCGAGGAGTTGTGTCGAGATATGCAAAGGCTTAGCCTAGAAATTCTAAATCTCGGGAGGTCGAGGCAAGGTTGAGTGTTTTGTCATTGGGATTGTCAATTCTAGACGAAATTAAAGAAGGTCAAGTCGGGGATGAGCATCTAGAGAAAATTAAGGAGAAGATGAGCCAGGGAAAAGAAGGTGATTTCAAGATCTATGATGATGGTAGTTTGAGGTTTAAAGGAAGGTGGTGTGTTCCACAAAAATGTGATGAGCTTAAGAGACGTCTTATGGATGAGGGCCATAATACACCGTACTCTGTGCACCCTGGGGGTGACAAGTTATATAAAGACCTTAAGGGTGTCTATTGGTGGCCAAACATGAAGAGAGAGGTAGCTGAGTATGTGTCTAAGTGCCTAACCTGTCAAAAGGTGAAGATAGATCATAAAAGACCCATGGGAAAAGTTCAATCCTTAGAGGTTCCGGGATGGAAGTGGGATTCCATATCAATGGATTTTGTAACTGCTTTGCCTAGAACAAGGAGTGGCAATGATACTATTTGGGTTATTGTGGACCGTCTGACGAAGTCTGCCGTGTTCATACCAATCAAAGAGACATGGAAGAAGAAGCAACTTGCGAAGACGTATGTTAAGCATGTGGTGAGACTACATGGAGTTCCAAAGGATATCATTTCTGACCGTGACTCTAGGTTTCTTTCGAAATTTTGGAAAAAGGTCCAATTAAACCTTGGGACAACATTGAAGATGAGTACGACCTTTCACCCTGCGGCCGATGGTCGGGCGAAAGGACTAACCAGACGATGGAGGATATGTTGAGAGCATGTGCTATTGATTTTCAAGGTAGTTGGGAGGACCAATTAGACCTGATCGAGTTTTCTTATAACAATAGCTACCATGCGAGTATTAAGATGGCACCTTTCGAGGCCTTATATGGACGGAAATGTAGAAGCCCCATTTGTTGGAATGACTTTAGTGAGAATATAGTCTTGGGGACGGAATTTATTGAAGAAACCGTCAAGAATGTCGGGCGATTCGAGCTAGAATTCAAGCTGCGCAAGATAGACAGAAGAGTTATGCTGACTTGAAGCGACGTGAAGATGAGTTTGCTATAGGTGATAAGGTGTTCTTGAAAGTATCACCCACTAAGGGCGTCATGAGATTTGGGAAAAAGGGCAAGTTAAGTGCTAAGTATGTAGGCCCATATGAGATTCTGGAGCGAATTGGGAAAGTAGCCTACCGATTGGCTTTGCCAATGGAGTTTGAAAAGATGCATGATGTGTTCCATATTTCCCAACTTAAGCGTTACATCCCTGATGAACGTCATGTCCTAGAACCTGAACGAATTCAGATCGATAGTAGCCTCACATATGAGGAAAGGCCTGTCAAGATTCTCGACAGAAAAGTGCGTAGTACACGAAATAAAGACGTCCACATCGTGAAAGTACTTTGGTCTAACCATGAATCTGAAGAAGCAACGTGGGAAGCCGAAGATGAAATGAAAAAGAAGTATCCAGACTTGTTCCTTGAGGTGAGTTACGAGGGCGTAACTCGTTTTCTTTAAGGGGGCTAGAATGCGATAAATTTCGCGCTTTTTGCCTATTTTTATGAGATTTTTATGCATATGTACGCCTATGTCGGGCAATTTGCACACGTTAGTGCCAAAGAAGTAGATTCTCCGCATAAGAAAGTGTGTTCATAAGTAACACAAGTGTTTTAAGTTAGCAAAAGTGTGCACGAGTAGCACACTCCTTTGTAAACTTTTGAAAAGAATAGTTCACGTTTTGAAAAATATATGCGTTTTCGTGTCAAGTTTCGGGACGAAACTTCTTTTAAGGAGGGTAGACTGTAATCCCCCATAATTTTAAAGGATTTTATAAATATATTTTATCATATATATATTTATATTTTAGTTGAAATGATTTTTATTATTTAAATTAGGTTGACTATTTTAAAAGTCAAATGAAATTATTTTAAGAATTTAAGAAAGTTGAAAATATTTTAATTAGGCATGCTTTGAAAAAGGTTTGAAATACGAATTTGATTTGGAAAAGAAGTCTAAGTGGACTTGAGGAACCCAAATTCTAAGTAGACTAGAAAAAGGAGTTATATTGATGCTAGGAGTTCTAATTTATCAATCCTAGTTGTCATCAAATTCTATTCAACTCAATCTCCTTTTCCTAAGCCCAAAAAGAAAACTCTACTTATAAATACCTTAGACCCAATTATTTTACCCCACACAAAGATTATTTTTCTCTCTCCTCTCTCAAACTCACGGCATTCTCCTCCTTTCTTCCTCTCCACGTGATTTTTGGTGTTCTTCCTCTCAAGTTTCTTTCTTCTTCTTCAAGTAACGCTTTCTTCTTCGCTAAGAAACGTCACCACCACCGCCAAACACCAGTGCCGCCGTCACTGCTGCTGTCGATTGCTCTTCCTTGGCCGGCGCACCATCCCACTTCTCTCTTGTGTTGGTTTAATTCTTTTCTTCTTCCTCAAGTTTCCATTAAAGACTATGTTTTTATGCTTTATTTTAATGTTAATCATGATTATTGATTTTAATTTACTGTTTTAATAAATAATCTTGATTCATATATATTATATATTATAAGAATAAAAATTCAGATTTGTTTATTATTGTTAGATGGAAGTTTTAATCATTAAAGCATGGATTTTTAGGGTGTTGATTATTAGAAAACCATAGTAGCATGTTATATACTATGAGATTGATTTAATTTATGATTTTGAGCATGTATAAGTGGATTTAAAGAGGGGTTTTATGATTTTATAAGTTGCTGGAATTTCAGAAAGTATTTTATTTATGGAGTTTTAGGAATTTTAATTACTAGTATGGTAGTACTATGCTAGGAATTAAAAGTAATTGAAGTTTTGATAGTAAAATCAACTTTTGAATATGTTTAAAGGGGATTTTAAATATTTTAAAGTTGCTGTCTTTTTATTTAAGAGTATTGATTTTAGTTTATATTGATTTCTAGGCGGATAATATTCCGTAGGAGACTTTTAAAGGGCTAAAAGTGGCCTGCCGATTAGTTTACACAAGGTACGTACATACTTGTGTGATTATATGATTAGTATCATGTATAGGAACTTTATAAGTTCATATATGATTTTTAGTATGATTGATTTCTACATGTTTTATGCCTGTGAGCAAGCATGTTAATTACTAGATTTATTATGAGTAAGAATTGTCATGTTTGTATGGATTTAATTGATGCAAGCATGTGGATGGGAACTTTAATTATTAATTCACATGGGGGAATTAATATATTATTAAGATTGATTCATGATTATTCATGTGTTCCCTTACAAGTATTATTTTCACTGCTTTATGAGGACTGTGGGCCTTATTTGGTAAGTTGATAAGTATGCCTTTTAAAGGTAAGTTTGATTGTTGGCTAGGATCAACAAATGAGAAAGTTAAGATTAAAAGAAAGTAGGTCTTGGATTGTAAGTTGTGACCACTTATTAAATCCTAAGATAAAAGAAGTTCGATTGTGAATGTTGAATTGTTATTTACGTATTGCTTGAATGTGTGTCATAACAAGTAATAATCAGAAGAACGTAAAGTGTAACAAGGATGGTTATAGACTTTAGGCGGGTGCACGTCTAGAGTTGGACATTAGGAGTTGGGGTACATGGTGAGCGAGCCATGGCTTTTTACGAGGAGATGGATTGATCCCCATCCCTTTTCGGTTAGCAAAGGTTCCTCGATATCACGAGTCATTTTACGGAATACGTGGTAGCTCCCGTATTTCGTCTTCGTAATGAAGGCTTTAGTAGATAAGACAACTCGGGTCCAATAACTATTCCATTTGAGTACTAAAAAGATGTTTGGAGTTAGTTCGGTTAAAAGATGTACGCGAGAATGTTATATGATTATATTATTATTTATCCCTGCATGTTATTATTTAGTATCATGTTAGGTAAGTTTATTTATTACTATGTAGTACTCAGCTTTGCTGATTACGTGCTTGTTTGTATGTGTTGATCATGGCTTTGCCTTATTGATCCCGTGATGACCCAATTTTGGTGAGCGAGACTCTCTAGAACATTGACATTTACGGGTTCGCGAGATGTAGCATCATTGGGAATGCGGGAATGGAGAGCTTGTGTAATTTAATTTATCATGTTTCCGCATTAGTAGGAACGTATTTTAATGAGTTCGTTTGAGTAGACATTTAAAGATAATTGTTTTTGAAGTACTTAGTTATTTATTTATTTATGATAATAAAGTATGAAGTTCGATTAATTGTTTTCCGCCGCAAAATTACGAATAAGCCGATACGTTATCACACGGGCGATAATACTTGGGTAATTCTCTAAGTTTTATATTATAAAGGTATTTCTGAAAAGAGAGAATTATCGGGGTGTTACACGAACGTCCGTTAATAGTAAGGGTATCTGGTGAATTTTTTTAAAATTCAGGAGTATATGGTGAATTTTGAAAAAAGTTGGGATATTTGGAGAATAAATTTTTTTGTCAGGGATATTTGGTGAAAAAACCGAATAAATAATTTATCTGGTTATAATTGGCTGAGTTTTAACGAGTTTCTTATTGTCCATTAGTCTAGAGGGAACATTTATGTAAGGTATGGTGTAGCTAGAACCCAGAACAACTTTATCTTACATTTAGCTAGTTAAAACTTAACTATCCATTGTTTTCATAATTAATGTGTTCTAATATTACAGCTTGAATTTTTTTTTTGGTGCAAGCACATATAACGTGCATATATGACTAGTATTTCTATAACGCACCCACACTCTACACACTCACAAAATAAGATCTAATAACTTCAGATAAGTTCAGCAAAAACAAGTTTCACACACTCACAAAGTAAGATCTAATAAGTTAAGTTAAGTTAAGATAAGTTCAATTAAGTTCAGATAAATCAAGTAAGTAAACATTAGTTGAAAAGAAAATAACCATATATTAAGCAAATAGGGAAACATTTTCTCTCCGAAAAGGCCATCTCTCCTGCTTTCTTTGGATTTTGATTAGATTCGGAACCAACTCAATTTAGCTCATTTACTCATCGTAGATTCGTTAGGTATCCCCTTGAAAGAAGGGTGCCCTAACCTTTTTGTAATTCAAAAAAATTGTGCACGAAGATGCGTCGCACGTGTACCTCGTGAACCATTGATGATTCAACTCTTATAAAATTGGACATTTTAAGTTATCATTATTTCTAGGTTTGAGGAGGGATTTGGAGCATGCAAAACAGTAATTGTAACAGACTAAGCTTATAAATTAAACCAAATCATAATAAATAGAATCAAGTTTGAGTACTTTAATACAATCTTTGTGGAAATACCAAATATCTCCTTAAAATTTCTTAGTAATAAAGAGGAAATGTGGCTCATTATATGTCGCAGGAGGGCTAGCTCGAATCATATGGGTTTAGCTTTTCCTGCAAGACCAAGAAGACTTGTATTTAGTAAAGATGTACATTCAATAGATCACAATAATGTGCTTCAACAACATTAATATTATAATAATTGTGTCATACTGTCATTGAAAGTTAGGTTTATTTCATTAAACTTAAGCATAGTCTTAACTTACTACAGATTGACAACTTTTATTAAAGTATAATTTTATACATAGAATTGCAAAAAATAAAAAAAAATACACACACAAATATATTATTATTATTGACTTCGAGACAAATATATTATTGAAGCCTTAAAGCTTTAGCATATTACGTACTATCTCTATTATATAAGGGAAGGGGGGAGCAAATGGTGTCCCCATTTGAAATGACCCCCTACCCTTACTCACACAATAAATCATGTACTTAATAATTAAGAATAAATTTAAAACAAAAAATATCAACCATATTCAATAAGTCAAATAATTATCTATTTGACATAATTATCAATCAATACAAATTCCAAAAAATATTACATTTAACATTGATTCCAAATCTTTGAATAATGAGGAAAGTTGTTATTTGAAGGAAAAAAAACCTTGAAACTACAATTCAAAAATATATCACTCCATACAATACAAACACTATTATTTTACTTAAAATATGAAATTACAATTAAATTAAATTCTTACATAACATACAATCATAATTCGCCATCCCTATAACAAGTTCGTTCAACTTTGTGCAAATCGGGTATCTAACAACTATCAAACAATTTCAAGTCGAAATACAGTCGAAAAATTGGCAATTTATTGCTCCATACATATTGCATTTAATCCATCATGTATGAATTTTTTTTAATTACAGCGTAAATATCATGAAAAAGTATGTGTTAATCATGAACAAGTTCACATATGTATCACGTGCATAACTCTTTAATAGAAAGCAAATGAGTGATATGATATACTGTAACCTTATGAAAAATTATTAAGTAACCTTTAGATTTAAACAGTAAAGCAGAAAACTTTAAATTCACGCACGCATCGCGTGCATAAATTACTAGTAGGTAATTAGCGTGAGACAATTAGAAATTTTAGTGGGAGAAATTTTAATAGTCGGGTTCATTTACCAATATTGATTGTGCAACACAAATGTATCAGCAGTAACTTTGTTGCCATCCTGGTTGCGGTGCCAATAATAGTAGGCATGAGTCTTGTTCTTAATATCCAATATGGCATGCCCAAAACTTGCTTCACGAAATGCAGAATAATGAGGTTGCGGAACTATATACCTGCAGAAATCAAAATATATGGAACTCTTTTTTACTTTTCTGTCTTGCACTGTTGCACAGTTTCACTATTAACATTAAGTCATTAACATTATAAATTTATAATACTTCATCCACTTAAAAAAAAGGTTTGGGTTGCGGTTTGGTGCGGTCCAGACCGCACTCTGAACAACCCTACTCCTCTGTGTGTAATATACACTTCGGATCTTCATCTCTTCCTCTTCAATTTCACCCTCTATAAGATATTTGACAGATTGATAGCGATCAACATTTCTAACAACTTCCTTTATGTCCTGACGAGGAAAGCTCGGATGAAATCACATCTTTGCTACAGTTCCAGCAAACTTTTGAGCGACCTTGAGCTCATCAATGGAGTTCACGAGGAAAGTATGTGACCTCCATAGCTTTTCTTGAAGTTTTTGCTCCTCTTCCTTCTTCTCAGCCATCTTCTTCCTCAATTCCTTTCTCTTTCTCTTCATACCTTTCTTCTTCTCCTCTTCAAGTGCTAACTCTTATTCCATGTTCTTAATATGAGCTTTAACGTGCAGATACGCTCTTAACGGGTGTGGTAGGAGAAGGAGGGAATGAGGTAGAATCAGTAGAAGTAGAATTAGGGGATAGAGTTGTGGTAGGAGAAGGAGGGAATGTGGTAGAATTCGTAGGAATAGGGGAAGAAAAAGAAGTCGTCATTGGAAAATTGAAATTAGGGATTTGGAAGTTTGAAGTTTGAATTTGGGATTTGAAATTTAGCAACATGTGGGCCCATTTATACCCATCATTTTAGATGAGATTCTTTATCCACCGTTAGATAATAGTCTTTGTTTTTCCTAATCTAAGGCTCTCAATTAAAGCACACACGGATTGTGCACACGGATCCTCACATTTCTATGGCTATGATGATACGTATAATTAGTCTCAAATCTAGGCCGTTCATTTTCCTTCTAACCAACTACAATAAGGCGCCAAATTATTGTCATCCTATTTTTTAGAGAATTTTCAAATCATTTTTTAAAACATTTATCAAAGTAATATTATCTTTTCTTTTCGAAAAGTTTTAAATTAACATATTTTCCCCTCCTCCTCAGTCTTTTAATCTCCCCATCATTTCATTTAAGTGGAGATAGTTTTATTTCAAATGCATCATAAAGAATTCCATTCTATTTTAGGAAATATGATAACTTTTTGTAAACAATTTTAAAAATAAGACAACACTTCCAATGACAGGAATTATTTAAAATTATTTCAAGAGGTGAAAATAATAGAAGAAGGATTACACGTACCATTTGATATATTGTACTTCACATTTGAGACTCTATGCTGAATTTTTTATCAAGGAGAGAAAACATTCATGATCTATAAACTAGGATAATTGTTGAAGGTAGCTTTAAAAGTTATATATGTAAGGTTATAACTAGGAAATATGAAATTTTATAAGAATATAATATCAAACATAATGACAATAACATAATTGGACCGTAATTAAAAGACTAAAGTTAGTTTCAACATGTGTCACACATACTAATCTCTCGTACGCATGAACATGACCAGCAAAAACAGCATCCACTTTGCTGTCTATGAACCATTGCTCAAATGAGCCGACTTTCTAGACGAGGGGTCACCACATCACTTCTACTATAAGTAATTATAATGACCTCTTTAGATCAAAAAGTCACCCTGTCTTAGCATAAATTATTGTGAGAGAGTTTTATACTTCCTCCGTTTTTTTTGCAATGTACACTTCGACATTTTACACTATTCACAAATTTCACTTTGACCATCATTTGTGATTTATACGAGAATAAAAATATAGTCATGTGGGATCTTATTAGATTCATCTTAATCTGTATTTTTCTAATATGTACTTTTTATAATTTTTATAAATATTAGAGATATATGTCCTTAAAGTTTTGCATTAACATGTGTGAAAAGTGAAAGTGTAACATGTAAAAAAACGGAGGAAGTATGAGATTTTGCATATATAAGACTCATTTTCCCTTTAGAAAGAAAGTGGATCTGTCTCATCTCTCTAATGAGGAAAGTATAATGGATTTTAATTACCAAATCCCGAGTAGCTAGAGAGCACAATTATGTGGGCTGGACCACGCCTGACTGCATACCAAAGAGGATTTGTGCTACCAGAAGCCTTGTATGGTGTAGGGTATCTAGTTTTGAATTGCAAGAAATCCCCAACCAAGCCCCGAAATAAATGGTTTTACACATGTAAGCATATTATATAAAGTCTATTTTGTTAAATGCCACAGGCAGCTTAGTATATACATAGAAATATTTATATACTGTGTATAAATAAAATTACAAAAATTGATATATTTTAGATACAAATTGAGAAAAATTAATTCAGGATCTTACATAGTATTGTCAATTTGTATAGATATTAGATAGAATATAAGAGCAACTCCCATAGTGGGCTGTAAGATGTTGTAGCGTGCCATGCAACATCAGCTTTTCAAGCTACATTGATTTTATGCTACAAATTGCTTCAACAGTGAGCTACAACACTTCGTTGCTTGCATGACCCCACATTTTTATTTTATTTATCTATTATGAAAAAAACTAAAATAAGATAGAAAAAGATTTCATGTTCCATTTAATGATTGGATGTGTATTCATATTATTTTTGAAGCCAGTTTGCTTGTTTTAGCTACACTTGCTTGCAAGTATGTTAATTTTTCCCACTCCAAAGGTTAAGCTGTAGCAATTCATTTAACAAAAATTGCAAGCGGATACTTAAAAGCAACAATTGGAGTACTAAAAGAGATAGTTAAAGAGACAAACTAGGTCACATCAAGAGAATCAAACAAAAATACATCAAACTAGATTTAGATTAGAAAATTGTAACATACCATACTAGACCTTTATAAATTTAGACCACGTCACTATATATTATAATTATATTAAGCATCGACATAGTTGACAAAAGTAATTAAAAGTTATCCTTCTGTATTTTTTTTATCTTTCTCACTTGAAATCTTGACACTATTAAATAAGAGGGAATCTTCTAAATGGTTCTCAACATATAATAAGAAATATAATCATGTGGGGTCTTGTTTTGTTCTTCTCAATGAACATTTTATTAATATTCAATCATTATAATTTTTACAAATATGCAATGAAAGATATTTAGAGTAAAAAAAATGCATTAGCAAACGTGTATAGGAAAGTGAGAAGGATAAAAAAATACAGAGGGAGTACCAAGGAAGGAAAGTAGTCGATGTCATGATTCCCCGAAGTCCAAATCCAAGGTTGATTAGCAGTATTGGCTCTACAAAGCGGCCCCATGTATCCCATCTCGGACCAAACTGATTTACATCAAAGTAGAAATATTGATCAACATAATTAAGGTCTCCCACAAATAACACAGCCTGCCCCAGTGCCCCTCGCCTTGCATAGTTGCATGTAATGTTGCAAGGTGGAAAGTGAGTCATATGCTTGTCCTAAATCACCTGAAACACATACAGAACTGGCATACTATATAATTACTCCATAAGAGCGTGATTTCTTCTGTTAAACATACTCGACTGAACTTATTAAACTCTATTGGATAGTTATCTCTAATTATACCTTATACTTACCTCTGATTATATTCGACCTAGTCAACTTTGAACTTTTTTTCATTAAGGTGAGTTAATGAGTTATATTTTATTTTTTCAGGAACACGTTGTGTGTACCTTAATGGGTGGACTATATAAGAAACTAAAGCGAAAACATCAAGCAATAATTAGGCATTAATAACACCAATCGACACGTGAAATAATACCAGTTTAAAAAGAAATAATGTTTGTTGTTAGCCCTTAGAACTATATATGTCAATGCCAAATTTTATAATTAAGGATATTTCATGTTAATATTTTAATGCTTGTTCATCCCAGACATCTTTCTTTTCATACTATTTTATAATAGCTTTGTTGGCAAAAAAAAACAATAGGACAATATATAGTAAAATTAGGACGACACTTAGCTATTCGATCACAACACCATATATTTACCGCCATAAAACGTATCGATTAGTCCAAATATGTATGGAGCATCCGGACCAATCTCTGGAGGTATTTGTAACCAAAATTCACGATTAGAAGGACCACTTCCAATTCTATAATAGTACTTGGTGTTATACTACAATGGAAAACACCGTACCCAAACTATAGTAAGGAACTAATGGCACCATAATTTCACAAGTAATGATAAAAAAAACATAAGTTTAGGTATAATTACCTCTAATCCATCAACAAGGCAATGGTAAATTTGTCCAAATTTGTAGTTATTAAGCTATAATATAACTTGTATTTGTTGCCTTTGCTTTAGAGAATTAGAGGTATAGAATATATTTACCCTTTGCTGTTCCATAGTACACCGTATGGGACCCATGTAAATGAGGAGTCACCCACGAGATTATAATTGCCTTTCCATCATAGTCTCCTTGAGTAATGTGTACCTAGCCATGAATACATGATCATCAAAATGATGTTCCAAATGTGGGTCAACATTGGAAAAAGAAGTCCGAGGTTTTATCTCACAAAGAAGTTGAAGTTAAAGGTGGTAAGTAACAAAAAAAACTTTTATAAGGTTGTTTTTCGATAAATGGACATTTTAAAAGGTTTTCTTTTTGATAAATTTTCCTTAACAATCAAGAAGGGGTAATAACAACATCACATGAAGATATAAGTTACGAAAATAAATGCGATTATATACCATTGTGATAACAACATTACATGAAGATATATATAGATTATAGAGTGCATAAATACCTGTTGTGGAGCATTGTAGGCTTTAGAAGCAGCAATGATATCACTATCAAGAGGAATATCAAAGGATGCAGGATTTTTCCTAACGTATTTACTTGTGACACTATTATCACCATTAGTTCCCTTAAACTATTAATGCTAATCTATATCTATATATATATCTAAAACCCAATGCAAACAAACGCTATGTCACGCCATTACGTCTCCTCCTCCCAAATAAATGATACAAAGTAATCATAAAAATGTATGTGTGAAAGACTCAAATACGTAACCTCTCATTTGAAATATGAATACACAAACCAACTATTCTATCATATGTTTTTGGTTTTTGTGGGGGAAAAATATATAACTTACATCTAAGAAAAGCATTTAAAGATATAATTACTTACATCCCACAATATTTTCCCAAAATTATTGAGGAGACCCATCATTTACATCCAATTATCTCAAAAGTTATGGCCCACATACTTGGTAGCTCATGTGGCTCACCAACATTGCTCGAGCAAAAAAGTGCAATCAAGCTATCGCTAATAGTCCCCTACTTCCTTTGTTTCTTTCCAGCCCATCAAATTAAAGATCCGGACCAACCATCTAATACACACTCGATGACTCATCAAACCCAACATTCTCATGTAGAAGTAGAAGTACAATTGATACTCTTCCCTTCATAGAGGGCAAAGACATATTATTTAACGTTCTTTTTTCTTAAAATCGCCTATATGACAACTTAAATTTCTTTTGAACTTGCCGCCTACATGGATTTTGTAAGAAAGAAATTTATTCAAATACAACATAATATTTATCTTTTTAAAACAATTAAATACATATGTATATATTAAGACTCATTAATCTAAAGCTAATAATAATAATCTGTTCTACTTTTCAGTACTATTATATTATAAAAAAAACTCTTAATTTTTTTTATAACCTCCCTAATTAACACCATTACATTATTTAATTGCATCCTAGTTATATTCTTACACATTAACTTAAATTTCAAAAATAAGATTGTATTGTAGTCTTTGTAATTAATTATATATTTATATATATGTCTTATCTTGAAATCGGGGGTTATATTAATGAATAATTCATATTACAATTCTTATGTAAAAAATTTAAAAAGAACTCGAAGATTATTTCACAAAGACAATCCAATAACTTTTTTTTACTTCTCCCAAGTGTTTGATTTAACACTTCATATTCACATTGGTAAATGATTTGAGGCATCGTCCGGGTCAACAACTACTTATAATACTAATGAGCAACACTAACCTTACCTTCTAGCATTTTGTTTATATTTTTTTATCCTCTCCCTCGTAAAAGTTGCTCCTTGTTTGGCATAGATTTCATTATCTTGGGGCTGAATTTATAAGCTAAAAGAAAGAGAAAGCAACAAAAGAGTTTCAAAAGGCTATCTAGCCTTTTCTGATCTGTTTTTTTTGTCGTTTCTTCATTTTTATTCGATCACGTTTTGAAAAAGTTTGCATGCATGTATAACGTATGGTATTTGAGTGGCTTGTGTCGATAGTAATCTTATCAACAATGGATTTGTTCCAATGATTGGTTCTAGTTGAATGGCTGATTTTGCATGGCGTTATAATTTTCCATGAAGTACTCTATCGGGGTCGCATATTTGAATTTCCTGTAAATGCACTACATGATTTGCTTTTTGTGTGGCGCGCCTCATAGAAAATGCTTTAAAATTATTATTTACTCAAATTAGTTACTAAATCAATTATTTTTCATTATATTAGAAGATTCTACTTATTATGAAAACATATTACATAAAAATCCTATATGATGGGTGGTCCCAAGTAATTTCCTACTATACAAAAATTAGTTTACTTAAAGATATAGGGACACTTGGCATGTAAAAGAGAAATCAAGTACCAATTATTGTGTAAATTTATAACTAGACTTGGAAGTCATGTCATACACAGGTTGAAATCTGTTAAATTTTCAACTACTTTCCACATTCTCTAAAAATTGTAATATACTATTATTACCTATAAATTATAAAAATATGATATATGGTAATTAGTGGTATCAGAAATTTTACATATACTATGTTATATGTAGTTTCCTAGCTGAAAAAAATTAGGAACACTTCTTCATTTGCTTAATACACTATTATACTCTATATTAGGTCCCATCAAAATTGATGGATCTAATAAATAATTTATCTGGTTATAATTGGCTGAGTTTTGATGAGTTTCTTTTTGTCCATTAGTCTAGAGGGAACATTTATGTAAGGTATGGTGTAGCTAGAACCCAGAACAACTTTATCTTACATTTAGCTAGTTGAAACTTAACTATCCAGTGTTTTCATAATTTTTTTTTTTGACGGGAGTGTTTTCATAATTAACTAGTTTTTAGGCCCGGGCGATGTCCCGGGGTTTCTCTGTGCTACAATTTAGTAGTAGTTAAATAAGTCATCTCATACTTATTTTAAAAAATCATCTCATTCATTATAAGGATTTCTGATTTCAAAAGTTTTCCATTCATATATCATCATTAATTTTGATTAAATAAGCAATAATAGTATGGTGGAGTGATTGTTGGATCTCTTTCTTTCATACTTGAGGTTGTGGGTTCGAATTTTCACGTTAACAATGCTTCTTTTTTTTTTACTATATGAGAAAGACGTGGATAGAATGTTACTGAATGAGGGATGGTGACACGTGGCACATATACATTTTTAGGAACGTTTTTTAATATATTAGTATAGATGTGTTCTAATATTATAGCTTGAATTTTTTTTTTTTGGTGCAAGCACATATAACGTGCATATATGACTAGTATTTCTATGACACACCCACACTCTACAAAAATTTAAATCCATTATATTTATCTAATTTAATTTCGTAATAAGGTTTGACACACTCACAAAATAAGATCTAATAACTTCAGATAAGTTCATTTAAGCAAAAACAAGTTTCACACACTCACAAAGTAATATCTAATAAGTTCAATTAAGTTAAGATAAGTTCAATTAAGTTCAGATAAGTTAAGTAAGCAAACATTAGTTGAAAAGAAAATAGCCATATATAGAGAAGCAAATAGGGAAACATTTTCCCTCTGAAAAAGGCCACTCCAGCATCTCTACTGCTTTGCTGGATTTTGATCAGATTCGGAACCAACTCAATTTAGGTAATTTACTCATCGTAGATTCGTTAGGTATCCCCTTGAGAGAATGGGTGCCCTAACCTTCTTGTAATTCAAAAAAAAGTGCACGAAGATGCGTCGCACGTGTACCTCGTGAACCATTGATGATTCAACTCTTATAAAATTGGACATTTTAAGTTATCCAATTATTTCTAGGTTTGAGGAGGGATTTGGAGCATGCAAAACAGTAATTGTAACAGACTAAACTTATAAATTAAACCAAATCATAATAAATAGAATCAAGTTTGAGTACTTTAATACAATCTTTGTGGAAATATCAAATATCTCCTCAAAATTTCTTATTAATAAAGAGGAAATGTGGCTCATTATATCTCGCAGGAGCGCTAGCTCGAATCATCTTGGTTTAGCTTTTCCTGCAAGACCAAGAAGACTTGTATTTAGTAAAGATGTACATTCAATACAAAGATCACAATAATGTGCTCCAACAACATTAATATTATAATTGTGTCATACTGTCATTGAAAGTTAGGTTCATTTCATTAAACTTAAGCATAGTCTTAACTTACTAGATATTGACAACTTTTATTAAAGTATAATTTTATACATAGAATTGCAAAAAAGATAAAAAAAAACACACACACGAATATATTATTATTATTATTATTGACTTCGAGACAAATATATTATTGAAGCCTTAAACCTTTAGCATATTACGTACTATAGGTAATTAGTATGAGACAATTAGAAATTTCCCTCAATAATGTATCATGTACGATAGCATAAATTTAGTGGGAGAAATTTTAATAATCGGGTTCATTTACCAATATTGATTGTGCAACACAAATGTATCAGCAGTAACTTTGTTGCCATCATGGTTGCGGTGCCAATAATAGTAGGCATGAGTCTTGTTCTTAATATCCAATATGGCATGCCCAAAACTTGCTTCACGAAATGCAGAATAATGAGGTTGCGGAACTATATACCTGCATAAATCAAAATATTTGGAACTCTTTTTTAATTTTCTGTCTTGCACAGTTTCACTATTAACATTAAGTCATTAACATTATAAATTTATAATACTTCCTGCACTAAAAAAAAAGGCTACTCATGTAGTATTATTCATGTGGACAAATTAAACAATAAAGCTTTGAGCGTCTTTCATAATCAATGCATATGAAAAATATTATGACATGATGTCGTTTGTTGTTAGACTCATCTCAAAGTGTGCATTTTAAATGTCAAATTTTATACTCCCTCCGTCCCATAATATAGTGCTTATTTCATTTTAGGTGGATCAAACTTTAAAATCTTTGTCATATATTCCCATTGAATATATACGAGAAAAGCATCTTCGTGTGGGGTCTTTGTTAGATTCGTCTCAATATGTAGTTTCATAGTATCAACTTTTTATATTTTTTATCAATAAAGAATGAAGATATCGAATGTCAAATATCCGTCTTGGAGACCGTGTAAAAAAGAAACAAGCACTATATTATGGGACGGAGGGAGTACATATTTCTACTACGTAATTAGAAACGTTAATGATTAAAAGTTGTTTATTAAAGATCATGTGTAATAGGAAAAAAATACTCCTCCATCCCAAAAAATGTTCTCGTTTGCAATCCTGGCAGTATTCATAAGTAAAGACTAAAGAACAATCTTCTAATTTTGTTTTCTAATATATAAGAAAAAAAAGAATAGTCATGTGAGGCCCGTCTTGTTTGATTTGTCTCAACGAATACATTACAAAAATTAAACTTTTATATTTTTAATATATAACTAATAATACTAATGATACAAAACGTGCGGGCGTAATACCATACATGAAAACAAGAAATGGGAATAACTTTTTAGGATGGAGGAAGTAACAATTTTAAGAAGCTGAAAATACTTTTTATTATTAAAACTTTCTAAAATGAAATCAAATCATCCTATTAGAACACAAATAATATTCTCCTCTCTTTTTAAAATTTTTTAAATTCAACATATTTCCCCCTCCTCCTAAGTCTTTTAATCCCCCCATTATTTCACTTAAGTGTAGATAGACTTAAAAATCCAACAAATCATAAAGAGTTTCTTTCTATTTTGGAAAACATGACAACTTTTTGTGGACAATTATAAAAATACGATAACACTTTCAAAAACAAGAATTATCTTAATTATTTCAAGAAGTGAAAAGAATAGAAGAAGGAAAAACTCACTCTCCCGCAATTCCTTCAGAGTTGCCACCATCTCCAATCGTTACATAGAACGGAGCTGCTTCGTCTAGGATAGGATTGCACGCACCATTTGATATGTTGTACTTCACATTTGAGACTCTATGCTGAATTTTTTATCAAGGAGAGAAAAAAAATCATGATCTTATAAACTAGGATAATTGTTGAAGGTATCTTTACAAGGTTATAACTAGGAAAAATGAAATTTTATAAGAATATAATATCAAACATAATGACAACATTGTTGGACTGTAATTAGAAGACTAATGTTAGTTTCAACATGTGTTACACATACCGATCTCTCGTATGCATGAACATGACCAGCAAAAACAGCATCCACTTTGGAGGCTATGAACCATTGCTCAAAGGCAGATCTCATGCTTTCACCCTCCATGTAATGAGCCGTATTGGTGTTGTAGAGTGGCATGTGCATTAGTACTATTAGCCATGGTGTCTTCTTCCTGTCAACTTTCTTGAGTTCTTCTTCCAACCAATGATATTGAGCAGTGTATTTTACTGCAAAGAAAAATGTCAAACATAGAGTTTATGATATTATGAATAAGAACAATAACATAAATATGGAATAAAACTATTATTGTAGGATGTAGGGCTGAGCTTAAAAGAAATTTTTAGGGATACTCCGGCTCTTTTTTAATCTATATAGTATATACATTGTATTTTGGCATTATTTACGTATTTTGTTTTGATTATCATTTATGATTTATGCGTAAGTAAAAATATAGTTATGTGAGATCTTGTCGGTTTAAATCCCAACATATGTTTTTCAAATATCAACTTTATATAATCTTTACTTTTTTGTAATCAAAGATATTACTGGCCAAAGTTTTTTTTGTTGGCAAGCATGTAAGTTAAACTCTGTAGATTAAAAAGAAATATAGATAGTAGATATTTGATGTAGCAAAACCCAAAAACAAAATCAATGTCATTTCACAATATATTTATCTCATACTTGTATAGATCGTTTTATAATAGTTATTGTAAGTCTACCTCATTTTTTCCCTAAAAAAGGGTTATCTTTAAAGTTAAATGGGTGATACAACATATAATAGACTTTTTAGACAAGGGGCCACCACTCACCACGTCACTTCTACTATAAGTAAAGTAATCGTAGTGACCCCTTTAGATAAAAAAAGTCACCCCGTCTTAGCATAAATTACTGCGAGAGAGTTTTATATGAGATTTTGCATATATAAGTCTCATTTTCCCTTCAGAAAGAAAGTGGACCTGTCTCATTTCTTTAACGAGAAAAGTATAATGGAATTTAATTACCAAATCCCGAGTAGCTAGATAGCACAATAATGTGGGCTGGACCACGCCTGACTGCATACCAAAGAGCATCTGTGCTACCAGAAGCCTTGTATGGTGTAGGGTATCTAGTTTTGAATTGCAGGAAATCCCCAACCAAGCCCTGAAATAAATGATTTTATACATTTAAGCATATTATATACTTGAATACATCTATATAAATCCCCAATCAAGCCCTGAAATAAATGGTTTTACACATGTAAGCATTTTATATACTTGAATACTTCTATATAAAGTCTATTTTGTTAAATGCCACAGGTAGCCCAGTATATACATAAAAATATTTATATTGTATATAAATAAAGTTACAAAAATTGATATTTTTTAGATGCAAATTGAGAAAAGTTAATTCATGATCTTACACACAATATTGTCAATTTCTATATATAAAATATAAAAGAGAGAGTCTAAGACTCAAAGCTAAGTCACGTTAAGAGCACCAAACAAAACTACATGAACCTAGATCTAGAATAGAAAATTGTAACCATATATACCATACTAGACCTCTATAAATTTAGACCACATCAATATATGTCTATATTTTATATTAAGCATTGACATAGCTGAGAAGTAGTTAAAAATTACCAAGGAAGGAAAGTAATCGATGTCATGATTCCCCGTAGTCCAAATCCAAGGTTGATAAGCAGTGCTTTGCTCTACAAAACGGCCCCATGTATCCCATCTCGGACCAAACATACTTTTATCATGGTAGTAATACTGATCAGCATAGGTAAGGTCTCCCACGAACAACACAGCCTGCCCCTTGCCTTGCATGTAATGTTTCAAGGTGGAAACTGAGTCGAATGTTTGTCCTAAATCACCTGAAACACATTAAGAAACAGCATACTATATCATTGGGCTTTAATAACACCAATCGACGCATGAAATAATACCTTTTGTAAGAAAAAATAATGTTTATTGTTAGCCCTTAAAACTATATATGTCAATTGCCGAATTTTATAAGAATATTTCATGTTAATTTCTTAATGCTTGTTCATCCCAGACATCTTTCTTTTCATACTACTTTATAATAGCTTTGTTGGAAAAAAAGAAAACAATAGGACAATATATAGTAAAATTAGGACTACACTTAGCTATTCGATCACAACACCATATATTTACCATCATAAAACGTACCGATTAGTCCAAATGTGTATGGAGCATCCGGACCAACCTCTGGAGGTGTTTGAAACCAAAATTCTCGACTAGAAGGACCACTTCCAATTCTATAATAGTACTTGGTGTTATACTGCAATGGAAAACACCCAAATTAAAGTTAAGGAACTAATATTCTTAGAACCAAAACTAATGGCACCATAATTTCACAAGTAATGATAAGAAAAACATAAGTTTAGGTATAATTACCTCTAATCCATCAACAAGACAATGATAAATTTGTCCTGATTTGTAGTTATTAAAGCTATAACTTGTATTTCTTGCCTCTGCTTTAGAGGTATATTTACCCTTTGTTGTTCCATAGTACACCGTATGGAACCCATGTAAATAAGGTGTCACCCACGAGATTATAACTGCCTTTCCATCATAGTCTCCTTGAGTAATGTGTACCTATACATGATCATCAAAATGGTGTTGTAAATATGGATCAACACCGGAAAGTGGCAATCACGCCTGGAAAAAAGAGGTCTGAGGTTTTATCTCACAAAGAAGTTGAAGTTAAAGGTTATTGTAAGTAACAAAAAACTTTTATAAGATTGTTTTTCGCAGCAATATTGACATTTTAAAAGATTTTTTTTGACAAATTTTCCTTAATAATAACCAGAAGGGGTAATAACAACATTACATGAAGATATAAGTTTATGAAAATAAATGCGATTATATACAATTGTGATAATAACATTACATGAAGATATATATATAGAGAGAGAGTGTGTGTGCATAAATAATACCTGTTGTGGAGCATTGTAGGCATGAGGAGCAGCAATGATATCACTGTCAAGAGGAATATCAATGGATGCAGGATTTTTCCTAACATATTTACTTGTGACACTACTATCACCATTAGTTCCCTTACTTAAACTACTAATGCTAATTACAATACCAATGAGCACCACTAACCACTTAACTTCTAGCATTTTTTATATGCTCTCCCTCGTAAAAGTTACTCCTTGTTTGGCATAGATTTCATTATCTTGGGGCAGAATTTATAATCAAAAAAATGAGAAAGCAACAAAAGAGTTTCATAAAGCTATCCTTTCCTGATCTGTTTTATTTGTCGTTTGCTCCTTTTTATTTGATCACGTTTTCAAATACTTTGCATGCAAGTATAACGTATGGCATTTGAGTGGCTTGTGTCGGTAATAATCTTATCAACAATGGATTTGTTCCAACCATTGGTTCTAGTTTTTTTTTTTAGCAAATAAATGGTTCTAGTTTTATGTAGCAAATGAATGATTCTAGTTGAATAGCTGATTTTGCATGGCGTTATGATTTCCATGAAGTCCATTGGGGCCGCATATTTAAATTCCGTGTGCTCGCACTACACGATTTGCGTTCTGCGTGGCGCGCCTCATAGAAAACGCTTTGAAATTATTATTTACTCAAATTAGTTATAAATTCAATTACTTTTCATTATATTAAAAGATCCCATTTATTACGAAAACATATTACATACAGATTCTATATGATGGGTGGTCTCAAAGTAGCTAGTTTCCTATTATAAAAAAATTAGTTTACTTAAAGATATAGGGACAATTGACATTTAACTAAAAGAGAAGTCAAGTACTAATTCTTGGGTAAATTTATTTGGCTTTATGTATATAACTAGACTTCGGACTCATGTCTTACACAGGTTGAAATCTGTTAAATAATTATTATATTTCTTTTCAAATTAAATAGATTACACTAAATAATAGAAAATTTCACTAAATAATACAAATAATTGATCCAAAATATTGTGGAAAAGGCATATGTGACTAGTAATTTCAACTACTGTCCACATTCTTTAAAAGTTATTATATACTATTATAACCTATAAGTTATAGAAATATGATATATGGTTAGTGGTATCATCAGAAATTTTACATATATGTTATATGTAGTTTCCTAGCTTTTAAAAAATTCAGGGACACTTCTTCATTTGCTTGATACACTATTATACTCTATATTAGGTCCCGTCAAAATTCATGGATCTAATAAATAACATATCTGGTTATAATTGGTTGAGTTTTGATGAGCTTCTTTTTGTCCATTTAGTCTAGAGGGAACATTTATGTAAGCTACGGTGTAGACGTGTAGTCGTGTGTAGAACCCAGAACAACTTTTTTAGCTAGTTGAAACTTAACTACCTAGTGTTTTTATAATCAAAGTGTTCTGACTTCTGATACAGCTTGAAACTTCTTTTTTATGATAGTTAAATGCAATTACATGAACCTAAAAATCTTACGATTTCAATTATATACTTAAGTATACTTCTTTTTTAGAAATAGCTGATGAAAGAGCGAAAACTAGGTAACTCTTTAGTCCTTGCCAGAGTAATACATCCTTTATCATCTTGAACAACATTATCTAGCTAAGAAGAAGTAGAATAATAGGAATATCCGTTAAAAAAGGAGACTAAATTGCCCTATATTTACAATTCAATTTGTTGCATGGTTGGGAACTTGGAATAACCATCAAAGTTAAATGATAAGATTACAACAATTTTGTGATTAGATTAGATGTGATGCGGCTTATTGGGGTCTCTCACAAGATATGGCGTAATGAGCAATTTTATTATTGTGCAAAAATTTGACGGGTTTTGTTCTTCAACTCTATTTTTTTATTTTTTTTAAAAAATAGGTAAAAATAAATCCTTTGGAATGCCCTTGCGCAGGGTCCCACCCAGTGGGTAAAAAAAAGTTTTGCAACTATATGTTTCGCAATTTTTAGAGGGGAAGTGATAGATGTACATTCAGTGTACATGTATACGCCCACTTTTATTAGTGATAAGCAGGGGCGGACCCACTTGGGGTCCTGGGTGGCACGTGCCCCACCATTAATTTAAAAAAAAACTAGTTAAAGAAAAGTAAAAACAAAAAAACAAAAAACGCCTTCCGTCAGGCTTTCGGACTCCCTTGGTTTCCACAAATTCCACTCTCCCAAAATATTATTTTAACCTGTCAAAGATTAAAAAAAGGTACTTTTTGAACCTAAAAAGTGAAACCTAAAAAATAGCCTGACATTGCCATCGAGTGTTAAGTCTTCAGAACAACAATTCAGCTTTGCGAATTGCAACAGTAGAGTAGTAGACAAGAAGACGCAAGTCACGCAACTCGCCATCACGCACTGATGCAAATTGTATGTTCAATCTTTCTTTTTCTTTTTCGTTTTTTCCACAAGTATCAAATTACCAATTGACTTTGCTTTTTGTTTCAAATTTACTAGAAGTACTTGCATTCTTGATTGAATTACAATGAGATTGTTTAATTTTTTTATTTGAATATTAGACTTTATTATTTTTAATATAAAATTTACTTGATTTTTTTATTTGATTGCGGATTCCAAAATATGAAGACTCGACGAGAACAATTGTAGTAGTTTATATAGAAAAAATATTAGATTGTGATTTAAATAAAAATACTTTTTTGTGGGTGATTTTATGTATTTCTGGATCTTTTTTGAATTTTTGCATAATATTCGGTTGACTATTTTAGTGCCCCACCATTATTAAAATCCTGGATCCGCCCCTGGTGATAAGTGTTTTCTTTAGACTAGGAAGGACGTTTGAGAGGCAAATTAATTGTGATTTTAATACAAAACTAAAGCATCAAGAGTTTTGAAAATAAGAGTGGTGTACATGTAAACTAAGTGTACATCTAACCTTTCCTCGTTTAGGGTGTAGCATAAATTTCGTTGCCAAAGCTTACAACAAAAAGGTTGTCGTCTTACGGTCTTACCCCTCTACTCAACAAAGACTTTGTTGTAAAGAAAACAAAGCATTCCATAGAGCAATAGCTTCTGCTATCAAAGGACTAAAGGAGTAGTAGTGTCCAAATTATAAGTTCGACCAGCTATGAAGGCACCGTCTGGACCTTGCAAAAGAAAGCTCATCTTATCAATGGATCGGAGTTTGCCATGGGACAACCATAAAAGTTAAGTTTTACAACTTGATGATGGTTTGGAGGTGGTGTATTGAAAGTTGTTGTACCTGCAAAAAAAAAGAAAGTCATCTAAAGCAACAAGGGATTTTCATTCATTGCTATTAGTCCAAAGCATGGATCATGCACTTAGGGTGCACAAGGCTCCATTGAGTCACTTGTGTATCCTAAAGAATGACAAAGGAACAAAGATGCAAACTAAGTAATGGACTAACAAGTTGTTTAAGTGAATGAACTTCAAGGTATCAATGAAATTAAAGGAACAAAGAGAATACTAAATCAAGGAAGAAATCAAGTTTGGATTTTGAAGACTAAGTGAAGATGTTTCATAATTTGGTATTGGAGCAGCATTGGAGCAAGAAGACTAAAGCGAGGCTTTTTGTTTCTAGTTCCAATGTAAAGGAACGAGTAAGAATGGTAAGGAACTATGGCAATTTAGAATGAGAATGAGCGTTTGTTCCTTTGTAAGGAACAGACGCACTGGCGCTGAACTAATAAGTTAAAGGAACTAACTATTAAAAGGAACTAGACTTAGGATGAAGCATTACAACGATTTATTTATGTCAGTTGAGTAAATTATGCCTAGATTCTAGGTAACCGTTTTATTTAAGGAAAAATCTGATTTTAAGGAAAATCTTTTTAAAGAAAAGATTTTATTTTTATAAAGATAATAAAAATCCTTTTCGGTTTCATGAAAATATTTTAAAGATAATATTTTTAGTGAAAGGATTTTATTTTAGTATTAATAATTAAAATGTTTTTAATTAAATCATATTTTCAAATTAATGCTTTAAGTGGTTGCTAAAATTAAGGGAGCAATAACTCAATTCTCTCCCACGTTTAACAGTGATCATGGAGATCATGGGTTGATTGAGGAACGTGTTCCTCCGAATAAGGAACATCATGGGATAATGATTTTACCACTAACATATGTTTTAATCCCACGTTCTAAGTTATTACCACTATATATACTAATGTGTGTGTCTGACCAAGTGAATTAGTGAGTTTAACTAAGTAAAGTGTCAGTGCCTTCATTCTCTCATAAAAGCCATTTGTTCTTTGCCTTCTTACTCTAATTCCACTGAGTTTATTTGATCAATTGTATTTTGGTTTTTGGGGTAAGGGAACTTTGAGTGAAGTTCTGTAAGAGAGAAGCTTTGAGTAAAGCTAGTTAAAGTGAGAAAACTTCAAGTGAAGTTGAGAGGAACAACCTGCTCGGGAACAACTTGTTCAGAACTTGAGTTTAGGAACTCAAGGTGTGGCCCGTGAGTAGAATTAGGTTGTAACAAAGTTGTTTGGCCTAATTAGTCAAAGAGTTGAGTTTAAAATCCCTAGTGGTCGGGGTTGTTTCTTCTTGTTGGGCCCAAGAAGTTTTTCCTCGTAAAAATCCCTTGTGTTCCTTTAGCTTGTTTCTTTGTTCAAGTTTTAAAATTCCGCAAAAGTTACGTTTATTTCTACACATACAATTCACCCCCTCTTGTATTGTTCCTAGTGAAATAACAATTGGTATCGAGTTAGAACTCACGAAAGATAGGAAACCCTATTTGAGAAAAAGATCCAAGGAACAATGAATACCACCGAGAAACTTGAGGAAGGTTACTCTACGCAAAGGCATCCTATGTTCAATGGAAAGTTTTATTCATACCTGGGAAGAACGAAATGGAGATATTCATCAAGGCCGAAAACTACCGGTATGGAGAGTCATTGAGGTTGGTGATTTTGAGGTCACAACTACTAATGACAAAAATGAGGTAATTCCTAAACCCTTCTCTCGAATATGACAAAGCCGATTTTGAAAAAGTGGAAGTAAATGCAATGGCTCTTAAACTGTTGCATTGTGGACTTGGACCCCATGAACACAATAGGATCATGGGATGCAAATCCGAAAGCAAATATGGGATTTACTTGAAGTAACCCGTGAAGGAACTAATGAAGTCAAGAGATCTAAAATTGATTTACTAATGAATCAATATGAACTGTTCTCCATGAAGACTAAGGAAAGCATACAAGAGATGTTTACTAGTTTTACTAACATTATTAATGAGTTAGCTTCTCTTGGTAAGTTTATTTCATCGAAGAGCGAGGTTCGAAAAGTTCTTAGGAGTCTTCCTAAGGATAGATGGATGGCTAAGGTCAACTGCTTTACAAGAAACAAAAGACTTCACTAAGTTCAACTTGGAACAACTTCTTTGGATCACTTATGACTCATGAGCTTCACCTTGATACCGAGTATGGTGAAAGCTCTAAGTCAAAATCCATTGCCCTCAAAGCGGATGATGAAGATGACTCGACTCGAAGAAGAGGAAGCAAAGCACTCATGGTCCGAAAATTTCGAAAGATGTATAGGAACATGAAGAATGGGAACTTCAAAGGTAAAACTAAAAGGTCTTCTAACAAAGCTGCTTGTCATAAATGTGGTAGTACATAACACTTCATCAAGGAATGTCCACTTTGGGAAAATGATAAGACCAAAGAAAGGAACAAGGAACGCTTCGCTGAAAGGAACAAGGAATTCAAAGCACCTTTCTCTAAAGCGAACGTTCGAAAGGCTATGATAGCAGCTTGGGGAGATTCAAAGACTGAAGAGGAAGAAGAACAACAAACTGAAGAAACTGCAAATCTTTGCCTCATGGCAAACACTGACGAAAAAGAAGATGAAGAAAAAGTCGAGGTAAGCTAACATGGACTTGAATCAGACTTAGATGGCAAAACTAGGCCTGAAATTTATGATCTTCTTTATGATGCAATTCTTGAATGTAGAGATGAACGTGGAAAACGTGAGCAAACTGAACAAGCTGTTAAAGTTTATAAAGAACATATAGAATGGCTTAAGAAAATGAGAACGGATGTTGAAACTAGGTTCTTTGATTTATTTGATAAAAATTTAAAAATCAAGGAATCATATGAGAGTGTGAAGAATGAAAATTATCTAATTAATTTAGAAATTTCACACTTAAAGGAATTTGTCCTTGTTCTAAGTTCCTTTGATATTAGATCAACCCATTTGAAAGGTTACAGATCTGAGATCAAAAATTTGAATAAAGAGAAAAATGTTTTAAAGGAACAGATTTGTAATCTCAAGAAGGAACTGGTTGTTGCAAGGAACAGAGGCAAAGTGATGGCTGTTCCTAAATGGATTGAGAAACCATAGACTAAAAGAAAAGAAGGTATCGGTTTTGAAAACTACAAGAAGAAGAACAAGAATAAGAAATATGTTGACCTACCAAGTGATAAAATTTGCATGTACTGTGGTAAGATAGGTCATTACATAACTCAATGTCAACTAAGAAGTGGAATGATTGGCAAAAATGAGAAATTGAGCAACTTGAAATGGGTTGCCAAAACAAATGCTAGTCAAGAACAGGGTCCCACGAAACAAGGGGTTCCTACAACTAACAACTAGTTGATTTTTGCAGGTTGGAGTGAGGGGGAACAACACTTGGTATCTTGATAGTGGTTGTTCTAAGCATATGACAGGAGACAAATCTAAGTTTCTCTCACTCTCAACCTATGAAGGTGGAAGTGTGACTTTTGGTGACAATAAGAAAGGTAACATAGTTGCCATGGGTAAGGTTGGTAAGTCACCATCACATTCCATTGATAATGTATTCTTAGTTGAAGGTTTAAAGCATAATATGTTAAGTATTTCCCAATTCTGTGACAAGGGAAATGTTGTTAAATTTAATAGTGAAAAATGCTTGATCGTTAACATTAATTCTAAGAATGTCATCTTGGAAGGAACAAGGAAAGGGAACACATATATTGTGGATCTTGATCTTGTTCCTAAAAACAATTTGACATGCCTTAGTGTTATTGAAGATGATCCACTCTTATGGCATAAGCGTCTAGGACATGCTAGCTTTTCATTACTTGACAAACTTCGATCAAAAGATCTTATTTTGGGATTACCATCTATAAAATTTCATATTGATCAAGTTCGTGATGCATGTGCCAAAGGAAAGCATATTAGATCCTCTTTCAAATCTAAAACTGTTGTGAGCACCACAAACCTTTAGAATTAATTCATATGGATTTGTGTGGCCCCATGAGAATTCAAAGTAGAAGTGGAAAGAGGTATGTGTTAGTTATTGTTGATGACTACTCTAGGTATACTTGGGTTATTTTTCTCTCTAGTAAGGATGAGACTTATGATGAGTTCATTGTCTTTGCTAAAAAAGTTCAAAATTTGAGTGGTCACAAATTAATGCATATTAGATCCGATCATAGTAAAGAATTTGAAAATTATAAATTTGATGACTTAGCGAAACCATGGCCTAGATCATAATTATTCTCGCCCCTAGGACACCACAACAAAATGGGGTTGTAGAAAGGAAAAATAGAACTTTGGAAGAAATGACTAGGACCATGCTAATTGCTAGTGAACTCCCAAGGAACTTTTGGGCAGAGGCTGTTAATACTGCTTGTCACATAATAAATCGTGCCATGATGAGACCTATCATTAATAAAACTCCTTATGAACTTTATTTTGGAAAGAAACCCAATATTACTCATTTCAGAACATTTGGTTGCAAATGTTTTGTTCATAACAATGGGAAAGATAATCTTGGAAAATTTGATGCTAGGAGTGATGAAGCAATATTCTTAGGATATTCATCACATAGTAAGGCCTATAGAGTTTACAATAAAAGAACTATGTGTGTTGAAGAAAGTGTCCACATAATCTTTGATGAATCTGACAACTTTAATCCAAGCAAATAGGTTGATGACTTTGAGATTGGCTTGGTACGACCAAATGAGAAAGATGCAGATTCAATTGAGGAAGAAGAAATAAAAGAGGAAAGGAACGAAGGAGATGAAAACATTCATAACAATAATGTTCCTGTTCCTCAAGATGATGGAGCCGTTCCTGTTCCTACTAAGAACGAGAATGTTGAAGAAACTGATTCAGCAATTGCTGAAAAAGGAACAAGTGAACAAAGCTCCTCATCCTCTCATGAAACTCAAGAGGAACAACCTGTTCCTATAAGGGAATTTCAACCAAAACCTTGGAGACATCAAAAATCACATCCAGTGGAACTCATAATAAGTGACATATCCAAAGGTACGCAAACTAGATCTCAGTTAAGGAACTTTTGTGCATTTCATGCGTTCTTATCAATGATAGAACCAAAAAATCATGAAGAAGCCCTAACTAAATGATAGAACAATTGTAAGGAACAAAGCTAGACTTGTAGTAAAAGGTTATAATCAACAAGAAGGAATTGACTATGAAGAAACCTTTGCTCCTGTTGCTAGACTTGAAGCCATTAGAATACTAATTGCATTTGCTGCTTATATGGGATTTAAACTATATTAAATGGATGTTAAGTATGCATTTCTAAATGGCTATTTAAATGAAGATGTATATGTTGAACAACCCCCTGGATTTGAAAGCAATGATCTCCCAAACCATGTCTACAAGCTTGACAATGCTCTTTATGGGTTAAAACAAGCGCCTAGGTCATGGTATGAGAGATTATCAAAGTTCCTTTTAGAAAACAACTTTAAAAGAGGAAAGGTGGATAAAACTTTGTTTCTAAAATCGAAAGGAACTGACATACTACTTGTTCAAATTAATATATGTTGATGACATTATTTTCGGAGCAACTAATGAATCATTGTGCAAAGAATTCTCAAATTAAAACTTATGAGCAATGAATTTGAGATGAGTATGATGGGAGAGTTAAATTTCTTTCTTGGGTTACAAATTAAGCAAACTGAAAAAGGAATAATTATTCACCAACAAAAATACATAAAGGAACTGCTACAGAAATATGGCCTCGAAAATTCAAAGATAAATCACACTCCTATGGGAACTTCAACTAGATTAGATGAAGATTCCATAGGAACAAGTGTTGATCAAACAAAATATAGAGGCATGATTGGTTCACTTTTGTATCTAACTGCTAGTCGTCCAGACATAGCGTTTTAGTGTTGGTTTGTGTGCTAGATTTGAAGCTAATCCCAATGAGTCTCATCTAACTGCCGTGAAGAGAATTCTTAGATATCTTAAAGGAACAGATGATCTTGGACTTTTCTATCCAAGAAGTGATACATTTGAGTTAAGAGGATATGCTGATGCTGATTATCAGAGCCGTCTCTGACTTTTTCGGGGTCCTGAGCAGAAACTAAAGAATGCGCCCCTAAAAATATAGGTTTTCTTTATGGAGTTTTTTTTTCTTTTTACAGTTTACTCTTCTATAATTCAACTTAATAAAAAAATCCCTAATTATATGTTGATTAATTAGAAAATACTTCAGTGATTAAAAATATAGATACAAAAATTTGACAATTAATTTGCAAAGGAAAGTAAACATAGTTTGAAAGAGGTGAGAGAAAGAAGTCAGAAGAGGTCAGTAGTATTCAATGCACGGAATAGTTTCTACTAGACATAGTACAATTCCCTATTGTCAAATCAGAAGAGGTCAGTAGTATTCAATGCAAGGAATAATTAATTGTCTCACTAGTATTCAATGCAGAGAAAGAATTTGACAAAGTCGAAGAGAAAGACTTTCCTTTCTCCTACTATTCCTTGCATTGAATACTACCGACAATTGGGAATCGTACTCTTTGTAGTGGAAATCGAAGTCTTACGGTTTGCTTCCTTTTAACATTGATAACTAAGAATTGCATTTACTAGTTCCGGGGTCATTGCCCAGTAATAGACCTGCTTGAGAATTTTATGGGGCCCCCCAAAGCGGGGCCACGAGCGACACCAGTCGCTCACCCCATGAGCCGGCCTGCTGATTATCTTGGGGGATCTTGTAAATAGGAAAAGTACCTCGGGTATGGTTCAATTTCTTAGTCATAGTTTAGTTTCTTGGAGTACCAAGAAACAAAACACGCTTGCTTTATCCACTGCTGGAAGCGGAATATGTAGTCTTCTTTGCATGTTGCTCACAAATGCTTTGGATAAAACAACAACTTTGTGACTATGGAATAATCTTTAATTGTGTTCCTATTTATTGTGATAATACTAGTGCCATTAGTATTTCAAAAGATCCAGTGCATCATTCAAGAGTTAAGCATATACATATCAGACATCACTTTCTAAAAGAAAATGTGGAAAAAGGTTTAATTTTATTAAACTTGAGTTTTGCCAAACTGAAAATCAGATTGCTGATAAGTGCATCATTCAAGAGTTAAGCATATACATATCAGACATCACTTTCTAAAAGAAAATGTGGAAAAAAGTTTGATTAAACTTGAGTTTTGCCAAACTGAAAATCAGATTGCTGATATACTAACTAAGCCTCTACAAAGAGATAGATATGAAAAATTAAGGCTTGAGTTAGGATTAATAAAACTTAAGTAATTGTTCCTATTCCAATCCCCCATGTCTGAATTGATTTCTCTTACTCTATGTGATATTAAGTGACTGTGATTAATTGCCTAAGACCATTGCAAATTAAGATGTTAAAAACATGTACATGGATTCAAAGGAATAAAGCAACTCACAAATGTCACATAATACTCCCCTTATTGTTCCTAAGTTAAAGAAACATGCATGATATGAAGAATGTTGACATTTAGCATAAGTCGTTCCTATAGCACAAGTTCCTTAGAATTTATTTTCTTTCCATACATTAAAAATCTATAAAAATCAAAAAACCGAAAATCCCAAAAATATAGGAATCAGATTTAATCAAGTCATGATTCCCCTTTTATCTTTTCTTTTCTTTTTATCTTTTATTTTTTAATTTTATCCTTTAATTTTCACTCGTGTAACTCTTCATTTACTGTTACATGCATCTTCTTCTTTCTTTCATTCCAAACCGTGTTCTTTAAACGCTTCAACTTCACCATTGTTCATCTCCTTCACACCTCTTCGCACGGCATAAAACCACAAATTCTTTTCACCAAATGGCAAAAACCTCACTCAATTCACCTTTTCCAAAAGCAAAAACTCCCAAAACCTCTCAAATGGAAAACCCCTCTTCTCCATCCAAAACCCTAGAAGTCGAAAATTCTCAAGAAACAACAATGGCGGTAGAAGAGCAAAAATTGGAGTCCCCTAGGAGAAATGTGAGAAGAAGAAAACTAATTGGGGAAGATGATGAAGAAGAATCTCCGGAACTAGTTGAGGGGGAAGAAGAAGTTACACATGTTCCTTCCAAAGGAACTGCTGCTTCTTCCTCCAAGAAAAGAGTGGAAAGAAGTGATTCAAGGTATGTTTTAGGATTTTGTTTTGATTTGGAGTGAGCCAAGAAAGTTAGGTTCAATGAATTAACCGACATACTAAAGGAACAAGGTATGGAATACTTGTTTGAAACCGCTTTTAACAATGCCATAGTTCCTTTAGCTATGGATGAATTTTGTGCAAACTTCATCAACACTGATGGAGTATGTACTACAGGTGTTAGGGGGAAGAAAATAAAATTTTCCCAAGAAACTTTAGCAAAAATATGGGAAGTTCCTTGTAAAGGAACTGATCTGTATTTTAAGAGGAAAGGAACTGTCACCTTTCCCAATTTCTCCCAAGATGAAATTGTTGAATCTTTTGGGGGAACTGCTGGCCAAAACAAAATGAATCACAATCTTCTTTCTCCTGTCCACAAAATTCTGTTTAATCTTGTTTGGAGAGCACTCATTCCTCGAACTGAAAAGAGGAATGAGGTGGGTCTCTTGGATATGTGTTATATGTTTTGCCTTGACCACCACATTCAAATAAACTTCCCTTCTCTCTTTATCCAACATCTAAGTCATTGCATTGAAAATCATTGTGTTGTTGGCTATGGTGCATTGATCACCTCTCTTCTTTCTCACTTTAAAGTGAAAACAACTGGTTGGCCTACCTTGGGAATAATACAAGGAAATATTCTAAATGAAAAGACATTGTATGGTTTGGACCTCTCTGTCCAAGATGGAGTGTTAACTCAAAGGAGGATTGCTACTAGTTCCTCTCACAAGAGAAAATTGCCCAAGGCGGTAGAAGAGGAACCGAGTGGAGGTTATACTTGGAGGAACAAGTTCCCGCCCTCTACAGAACCAAAGGAACGTAAACCCAAGAGGCGCAAGACTGTTGCCAAAAAGCCTTCCCCTCCTGTTCCTAAGAGAGTTAGACAAAGCACTAGATTGAAAATTGCTAAAACTGTCCTTGTTCCTTCAAATAAGGACTCTCCTTTAGTCCTATCTGATGCAGGGGAATAGGATCACAACTCACCTAAGGAACCAACTCTACCATCCTCACCAAAAATCCCAGTTACTCTCACACCTATTCCTTCCATCTCTCCCTCATCCTTCTCTGTTCCTTCTAGTTATGAACAGTTGAAAGTTGAGATGACATAACCACATCCTTTCTCCTCTACATCTACTGACCTTCCACCACAACCACCTTTTCTTCCTTCCATTTACACCACCACCTCACCTTCTGTTTCTTTCCCAGGAACAGCAGGTCCTTCACAAGAAAACACCCCAATTCCTCCACCTAAACCATCCACTGCCTCTGGTTCTAAGGGAAAGGAACAAGTTCCTTTGGATGAATTTGGTTGGGTTAATGAAGTATGTCTCCCTGCTCAACATATGATTAAGTTTTACAATCATCTTCACTGGACTTTAGATGCTAAAACTGATAAAATGATGGGTTTAATGAAAGTCCTTAGTGATACCGTGATTGAACAACAAAAGAACATAAAGATGATGGCCCAAGCTCTTAATAGTTTGAAGCAACAACTTGATGGGCAACATGAAGAGGTGATGAAGAAGTTGGAAGAAGTGGTTGAGGAAGAAGTCGTTGAGGAACACCATTCCCCTTCCCCTCCAAATGTCTAGTTCTTGTTTCTCTTAAAGGAACAAGAATTCTTAGCTTTTGTTTCTTTTCTTTTCTTCTTTTTCTCTTTTGTACTTTAATGGAACAAGTGCTATAAATAGATGACTTTTGCTATATTTGTCTTCGTTTATGATTTATGTGCATAATTTCTTACTTGGAATGGCTAGTATTATGTGATTGATGTTTGAGCAAGTCTAACCTTTGAAATTCCTAACTTAACCATTTTTTGTGCTTGTTAATGGTCTCAAGGTCTTATACATATCAGTCTTCTCAAAATCACAAAGCTTTTGATCTTTTTGACGATGACAAAGGGGAAAAAGATAAGGAACAAACTAGAAAAGAAAGAAAAACTTAACAACATTGATAAAAATGACAAAATGAAAAATTTAAATCATCCTTAATCTGCCTTAATTAAATTATATAAATTATTATTTTTTCATTTTCATTCTCTTATGTTATTTGTTGTTTTCCTTAGTTTGTAACTTTGTTGTCATCATCAAAAAGGGAGAAATTGTTGAACACTAGTTTTGATGATGACAAAGGAACAAAGATGCAAACTAAGTAATGGACTAACAAGTTGTTTAAGTGAATGAACTTCAAGGTATCAATGAAAGGAACAAAGAGAATACTAAGTCAAGGAAGAAATCAAGTTTGGATTTTGAAGACTAAGTGAAGATGTTTCATAATTTGGTATCTGAACGAAGATTGGAGCAAGAAGACTAAAGCGAGGCTTTTTGTTTCTAGTTCCAATGTAAAGGAACGAGTAAGAATGGTAAGGAACTATGACAATTTAGAATGAGAATGAGCGTTTGTTCCTTTGTAAGGAACATACGCACTGGCGCTGAACTAATAAGTTAAAGGAACTAACTATTAAAAGGAACTAGACTTAGGATGAAGCATTACAACGATTTATTTATGTCAGTTGAGTAAATTATGCCTAGATTCTAGGTAACCGTTTTATTTAAGGAAAAATCTGATTTTAAGGAAAATCTTTTTAAAGAAAAGATTTTATTTTTATAAAGATAATAAAAATCCTTTTCGGTTTTATGAAAATATTTTAAAGATAATATTTTTAGTAAAAGGATTTTATTTTAGTATTAATAATTAAAATGTTTTTAATTAAATCAGATTTTCAAATTAATGCTTTAAGTGGTTGCTAAAATTAAGGGAGCAGTAACTCAATTCTCTCCCACGTTTAACAGTGATCATGGAGATCATGGGTTGATTGAGGAACGTGTTCCTCCGGATAAGGAACATCATGGGATAATGATTTTACCACTAACATATGTTTTAATCCCACTTTCTAAGTTATTACCACTATAAATACTAATGTCTAATTAAGTTCCAATGTGTGTCTGACCAAGTGAATTAGTGAGTTTAACTAAGTAAAGTGTCAGTGCCTTCATTCTCTCATAAAAGCCATTTGTTCTTGCCTTCTTACTCTAATACCACTGAGTTTATTTGATCAATTGTATTTTGGTTTTTGGGGTAAGGGGACTTTGAGTGAAGTTCTGTAAGAGAGAAGCTTTGAGTAAAGCTAGTTAAAGTGAGAAAACTTCAAGTGAAGTTGAGAGGAACAGCTGTTAAGGGAACAGTTATTCAGGAACTTGAGTTTAGGAACTCAAGGTGTGGCCCGTGAGTAGAATTAGGTTGTAACAAAGTTGTTTGGCCTAATTAGTGAAAGAGTTGAGTTTAAAATCCCTAGTGGTCGAGGTTGTTTCTTCTTGTTGGACCCAACAAGTTTTTTCTCGTAAAAATCCCTTGTGTTCCTTTAGCTTGTTTCTTTGTTAAAGTTTAAAATTCCGCAAAAAGTTACGTTTATTTCTACACATACAATCCCCCCCCCCCTCTTGTATTGTTCCTAGTGAAATAACAAAGAACATACCTTTTAAATTCAAATTTGGAAAAAGGAATCTCGCCAACAACCATTTAAAAAAAAAGATAAAACAAGTTGCAAGATTTAAGGAAACAAATAAAAACATTTTTCTTAAAATTATAGACTCTTATTAAATATTAAAACTAAATCGTCTAGCAGAGGGTGCTTCTCTTTTACATGCACTTGGGTGCATATTCCTATTTGCGCACCCTAAAAATAACTAGATAATAGTTAGTACGTAATTTTTTAATTTAAAATTGAAGACAATTTCACGCTCATCTACCGAAGAGTTGTGGATGGAGGAAGACCCAAGTTCGAGAAGGGTGGAGGCACTTTATGACCCAAAGTTATGAAACTTACTTGTGGGTCTTTTGTCGAAGTGGAATGGGCCTTATTTTTTTATTACTTTAGGGTTGGGAGGGGTTGGGTGTTGTTTCAAATTGGATTGGGCTTTGCCTGAGAATAGCCCAATTCGAACTACTTGGACCTCTTAACTAAAAAAAAATCACGCTCATCTAATGTACACCAAAAAGGTAACAATTGGAAAAAAAAATAATGTAAGGAAAAAATATATACATTCTACAAACCATTTTTCCCGCTAAGTCTTATGTGCAGTCAATTAATGGTGCGGCTAAGGTTGTTATTATATTTCAGGTTACTAATTAATACAATAGGGATTACTTATAATTGTTGGGGTTATTTATCACTATAGTAGGGGTTACTTATAATTATTGAGATTACTTATGTGTTATGTCCCCTGTTAGGGTTACTTGTCCTATGGGTTACTTCTTTTAAATGGACTTCGAGGTTACTTTTTTTAGGGTCTTAGGGCTAACTTAATACACTAGGAGTTGCTTATATTTTTTGGGGTTACTCTTATATATCGACGGAGTTGCTAATATCATAATATAGTTAATTTGTCTTTTACTAACGCGATTATATAATTATTAATTGTGAGGATTGTGGTCAGTCACACAAAAGACTAGCTCTTTTTTTAAATACGGAAATTCTACGGGCATTGACATTTGACGCCACAAAATGATAAAAAGAGGGTTACCTCATGAATGAATTAGATATGACATTGGACTTAGATCGTGACGGTTGAAATATTACATACGTCAACTTAAGATTCTTAAGATCCGAATATGCGAAATCCTCCACTATAAATTAAGATAATTTCTCTTTTTTTACGGGGAAGAGTTTGCGTGGATCAATAGTTTTTTTGACCCTATTTGACAATTAACGGATAATTGTTAGCTATTAGTTTATCACAAATTGTTGGAAAAGACGGTCTCACGTTAGTCTTACGTGAGACCTGCCCAAATCCAAGAGATATGTTTTTCAAAAACGGACCACGTCTCACAAATTCTCATGATAATATTTTTGGCGAATTAGTTAATATTTTTGGCGAATTAATTAAGTATTTTAGCACAATAGTTTAGAGTCGAGTAAACTATATGTAGACTTACGTTATTTTTAGTTAACATATCCAAGTACATTAGTCGATGTTGTTCTACAATTAGTTAAGATCAATTGAGCATTATTTAGTTTCCAATATAAACGAAGAAATAATTTTTTTATAAATATAAAATGTCAAATACAAAAGACAACCTGAAAAAAGAACTTAATGGAGCACAACCTAGCATTTGGAGTAATTGTACCAATTTCAGTTTGGTTCTTGGAATTTATTTTTTTAGTCTTTTTAAAATTACTTTTCTTCCTTACACTTCTTCCCTTTAATTTGTTTTTGCACGATCGGAGTCTAAAAACCAATGTAGTTGTACTTGAGCATTGAACAAATAAGATGCGTATAATCTGGTTTTTATGATATAATTAATATATTTCAGCGCTTAACTAATATACTTCATTGCTTAACTAATATACTTCAACACTTAACTAATTCATCCGTAAAGCAATTTAAGGCTAGCATAACTAATAGGTCCAAGTGCTTAACTAATTCTTGTGCTGGTTTGATGCACGCGCGTGGTGTCAGCATGACATCAATTGGTCTCACGTTAACACTAACGTGAGACCGTCTCTTCAAAAACGGACTCTTAGTTTATTGTGTTAGATTGTTAGCTGATTTGACTAGCTGATTGTATTAGTTGTTTGGTAAGTAGTTGATGATTGATACATAATTGTGTAAAATGACCAATTAGGACACGGGCATAATCCATTTACGTACTATTTATTTTTTTGATGTAATTTTCAAGAACTTTAGGACATAAATGTAATTTGGCCCACTCATTGCCAAACCTCTAATGTCAAAAAGCTCATCCCCCGGCTTTCTCAAAAAGAGTTTTTTTTTTTTCAATCAACTATTTGAATCCTCTCTTTACCAAGCACTCAAAATAAAAGGTTTGACTAGTCAAATCCTCTAATATGAGTTCAAATCTCTAATTTTTCCCCAAACCTCTCTTTATTAAACAAGGCCAAATTGTTATTGAGGATTCTACTAATAGGTACAATTACCATCAGGAACAACAACTTAAGCTAATCGTATTCCAAAACCCAATAGTACATAGAATACACAAACAAAATATTCTCAATTGTACCGTAAATTTGGGGATCATGATTCATGAGCATGCATAAATTTAGTATTCTAGATTACAAAGTTGGTAGTACTTCTTTCAGATGTATATTATTTCATAGTTGATTTTTATTATAGGTGTCGTATATCCTTTTTATGAATCCAAAATTTACTTTTTTTTCGAAGAATAAATATTTTTCTAAATTAGTAAGTGTAGACACATAATCGTGTCTCCTATTTAAGTACTCTATGATGTACTAATACCCCGCTCTAATTGGTCCTGGATCGAAGAAAGAATAAAGAATGAGTCTAAAATAAAATATTTTAAGCCCAAATCTATTTTCTAGCCCACTTTATTAACTCATTTCCGAAAACCTTTTTTATAACTAGTATTACTAAACCCACTTCCTAAAACGTTTTAAAATAACTTTTTAAAATAGCCCATCTTCGAAAACCTTTAAAAATAGTTTTATGAAAGCCCAATATTTAAAATCCATTTTCTAGTGCAATTTAATAAATAGAATTAATTAATTATATTAATTAGTTTTATTAATAAAAAATATATTTTATAAAAATAACCTTTTCCCAAAGTGTTTTTAAATATCTCTTACTAACTTTTTTCTAAAATCTTTTTAACAAGTGAATCTTTTAGAAACCTATTATCTTTCAAAAACCTATTGCAACCCAACTACCAAACCTATATATATTATCTCCTAACAATTCCATCTGAGGATTCCACGGCATAAACACATTACACGGTTAACATTCTTAACAACTACATCTCACAAATACAGGCTCCCTCACTAATTCCCTCGGCACAATCATACGGATCACTCATCTTAATCCTCATAGAACAAATCTCCCAGCACAACCTGATCACTAATCTTCATCAATCACCAACACTACACCTGCACTCACGCACAACTCACATATTCACAACACCAAAATCATCCTACAATCATCAACCATCATCATCAACGCATCATCATCCTACAGCTCTCCTAATATTAATACCCTTACCCTTAACTAAATCACCCACCTGATAGCACAAAATCCTTATAACTAATTACTTAGTCAACGCACATTCAAATCAAGACACAAGAAATTATTTTGTTCTACTAAAACACATTTAATCAATCAAACAGATTATATTAAGACTCGTACAATTCGATTTTCCAAGATCCGTACAAATCAACGACTCCAGACGGTGGTATAATTTCTGAGAGTCAACTAAATTAACAAACTTTATTTTATTTCTTTATTTATTTTTATTATTTTCTTGAAGTTACTAACATTCTATTCATGAGGTAGATTGTTAACGTATTCCTGCGACTGTAAGTATGGTATATTATTCTAACTCCTTGCAATATTTTCTTTTCTTTTTTTTTATTTCTTTTCATGAATATATTACATATTATTTTTTATGTCTGATTGCAATGTTTATCACTTTGTATTTATTGCTAAACAAGACCTAAAGAATTGTTCTAACATTAATCAGATTAATTTGGATAACCTGCTAGGTTCCCTGTAATTAGTCTTTTATGTGTTTCCTGAACTTAGACTAATTATTTTTAGGGTGTTTAAAATATTATATGATTATTCTTTGACATAAAATCTGTAATGAATCGATATTTAGTAGAGGCCAACTCTGGGCGAATGTGGTTCATTATGACTATATTCGTACCCTCACCCCCGAACTCAATCTTTGGTTCACTTTGACCATCTATGGAGTCAGGACGGGGAAATCTACATTGGATAATTTGTCCTACGGTTTTCCTATATCCAATTAGGTTTATGATTCTTCCTAAAAAAAATTGTTGACGACTTCTTTCAAAACAAATTTCAATAAAACCTTTATAGTGGGGTAGTCAAATCAAATAAACGCGCTCACACCGCGTAGGCGAAATAAAAACACGCCTACAGTAAGTCAGTAAGCATGTCATGTCATCGTTGCATGGAGAAATTTTCACCGAAATTTGCGCTTCGGGTTAAATTTCGCAGTTGGTATAATCAATATTAGGGTCTAGAATGCGTTGTTACTACCTTGGATTAAGAATCTAAGTGTGTGTCTTATTCTGAATACATGTTTAGGCCATTTGAGAGTTAAGTGGTGTGTAAGATTAGGTTATAAGCCCTAGAGACATTTAGAGAACCTAAGAGAAATAATTCACTTGCAAATTATCGTATATTAGATTTAATATGTTAACACAGTTTAGTTGTTTTTCACCAAGATCTCGAATTTCCACTTTAATTATTTATATCTATCTATACAAATATATTAAAAGGTGTTCCTATCAAAGGAACGGTGCCACGTGACACTCTTCGCAAGCTTCTAAATTCTAATATACACATGACCTTTGAAATGAAATGTGAGAGTTTAACCACTAATCCACTACAATTTCAATGCTTAATGTTTCAAAATAAAACATAATAAAGTCTTATAATTATATGTAATTATAAAGACATAGACAAGCTTTTTGACCTCTAACACTTTTATTAAGTAATAACATTCTCTTACCCTAATTTCATTGAAATTTTTATTTTATCCCCAATTCCTTATAAGTTTTTTAAAAAAATAATTTATTATGCCATAACGTCCATTTTCCAATTTCACACTAGACAAAATATTATGAATAGCTAATTAAAAAAAATATGAGATTTATGAATAATAATATCTCTATTATATAAGTGAAGGGGGGGAGATGGTGTCCCCTACAAAAAAGTATGATTTAACCTTAATGAATTTAAATGGCCCATATATATTAAATAATATTTTCTTCTTCTTACATGCCATATATATTGAACGAACAAGTTAACAATGGAATTGAATTTGAAATATGCATTAAAAATTAAATTGAGGATTATGATTTCCTCTTCTTACATATATGTGAAAAACTCTAATCAAAAATTAAATTGACAATATAATTTGATTGACACGATTAGAAGAAAAAATAAAAACTTGAATTTCATATTAAAAATTATATTGATAATATTTTACAACCTAAATGTTGTTTATTATTCGGTAATCTCTATTATATAAATCAAACTCTTCTACTTTATTAATATTCAACGATTGAACCTGATAAACAAATTTTTTCCACTTTATTTGATCACAAGCTTTCTTCTGCTTTATATTTCCTTCTCTCAATACTATATTTGAATAATGATGAAGAAATAACTAAAATCATCAACGAAACATTGATTTAAGAAGAACTTATTAAAAAAATTTAAAAAATTATGAATGCTTGTTCGAATCAAAAACTTTGTAACACTGATGAATAACTAATTGAGAAAAACGATAATATAACTCGCATAGTGTGCAAAAAATCTTAGTATGTGATGATTGTAACTGACCCGGGGCATCGCCCTGGCCAAAATACTAGTGTATTTAATTTATTGATTGTTCTTTTCTAAATCCTATTTATTAATTTTGGATATTATACTTTAATTGTACAATTTATTAGCGTTTTTTTTTTTAAAGTTGGTAAGATGAAGGACCCTACTGAACTGACACATCGCACAGGTATAACCAGTCAGGTTTGCAGGTCAAACTCCTTGGAGGGAGGGGGATGGTAAGGGAAACCTCACCCCCAAAGAGTCCTTAGTGGAGTTTGATCCCATAACCTTGAAGTCATAAGGCCAAACCTTTACCACTAGGCCAAGCCTTGCTTGGTACTACATACTACCTCTGTTTTTTTAGTTGCAACATTTGCTTTTTGACTATTTATCAACCAACTTTGTTAGGTAATCTCGCACCATTATATAAGAAAAAACATAGTCAAGTGGGGTCTTGTTAGATTCGTCTCAATGCGATGATTCCAAATATCAAATTTTTATAATTTTTACTTACACCCAATATGAGATATTAACGTTCAAATAAGTATTTCGGTAAATGTGAAAAAGCAAATGTTGCAACTAAAAAAATAGAGGAAGTATTTATTAGCGTTTACTTCATCCGTTTCTAAATAAGTCGCAACATGTAGAAACGACACACATACCAAGCGCACCTAGAGAGAAAAGTTGGGGACCATAATTAAAAGAGATATTAGGCAACTTAATTAAACTAAACACCTACCCTCCAACTTAATTAAAAGAGATATTACCCACCAACTTTATTTACCCAAGACCTTTCACCGCCATCCACCACAGGGCACAACGGTGCCACCACCACCACCACCACCACCGCCACCACCACCACCACCACCGCCACCACCATCGGAAAATCTCTTTCCCTCTCCCCCCAACCTTGTCCATCAGAAAACACCCCATTCGCTTCCCCACCCTAGAAACCAAGACCCTCCCCTTCGAAACCACCTCCCGAAAGGCCGAAACCACTATTTCCACCGCAGCAAGCATCAACCACCACCGTTTCCACCACCACTGGCATCTTCTGTCTCTCCCAACCACCACCATCGCAACAACATACCATTCACCATAGCAGCAACATAAACCCTTATATTTCGAAAAATAAGATACAACCACAAAATTTATCAACCACCATCGCCGGAAAATCGAAATATATGTTGTACAATTGGAGAAATTTCGAAAGCCAAATAAATTGTAGGAATTAAAAACAGAATTGCGCCCAGATCCACGAACACGAAGAACAAGATGAAGCGGAAGGGAAGAGAGAGAAAGAAGAGCAAAATTTTGTTTCCTCATCTTCACTCTTCATCAATGTCGGATCTGGAGAAAGGTGAGAGGAGGAGTTGAAGGAAAAGGAGAGGAGGAGAAAGAAGGAGAGGGGATAGTAAATCTGGAGAAAACGGTAATGGTGGGGTGGTGGTGTCGGCTGGTGGCGGTGTCGGGTTAGTGGTGCTCGACGTGGTGTTGGTTTGGTGCTGGTGGTGTTAGGTTGATGGGTTGAGTTGAGAAGAGGGGTGGTTGGGTGAGTTAAGTTGAGGGGAGAGACAGAGAGGAGTGGATGGGGTTGAGAGTAGGGTGTCTGAGATGAGTTGGGGTTGATTAATTAGTTTTGTTTAGGTTGATGGATGATAAGTTAATCAAGTTGTTGAAGAATTAAGTAATGGCATTTCTGTAAATAAAAAGAAGAAACTTTCCATTTTGAACTATGTTGCACTTATTATGACATTTCCTAAAATGGAAAATATTGCACTTATTTAGAAACGGATGAAGTATATACCAACACCATGAATTATAGGGAAAGGAGGGAATTTAGATGATTTTCACCGTGCTTGGGGCATATTATGGAGCTTGGAGGTATCCCCAAAGGTGCGTCATTTTCTTTGGAGGGCTTGCACACACTCCCTTCCTGTCAGGTATGTTCTTAATAGGCGCCACTTGACTGATGAAACTGTTTGTCCATGCTGTTCGTGTGAGACCGAAACCCAGCAGCACTTATTGTTCTCTTGCACGAGTTTTGCGAGCCTATGGGATGCTGGAGATTGCCGAGACTTGCTGCAAAATATTGAAGAGGAAGGCATGTGTGAAACTTTAGTGAGATGGAAGGATCTAGACCCGAAAGTTGTTCAGAGAGGCTGCTACATTATTTGGAATATATGGGCTGAGAGAAATAGGAGAATTTTCGAGCATCAAAGCCAACCTGTGGCTGTGCTGGGCCAACGCATCATGCGGCAGGTTGAGGAATTCAACCAATATACTACTCGCATATATGGCGGTACAAGGGCGAAGAGTGCGAGCAGCCCCTCTCGATGGTGCGCCTCCCCTACGGCTGTGATGAAGCTAAACACCGATGCAAGTGTGGGTGAGGAGGGGTGGATTGGCCTTGGTGTTGTGGCCCGTGACTCGGCGGGTAAAGTAGCTTTCTCAGCTGTGCGAAGAGTTCGTGCATTTTGGCCTCCTGAAGTGGCCGAATGCAAGGCCATTCATATGGCTGTTAGGCTAGCAAAAGCTCATGGGTTAGCCAACGTGATCATTGAGTCGGATTCGCAGGTGGTGACGACAAGGTTAACAACAGCTGCTCTTTACTTTTCTGATCTAGATACTATTCTTGGTGATGTTCTTGAGATATGTAATGTTTTTAATTCCATTAGTTTTACTCATGTCAAGAGAGATGGGAATACTGTTGCCCATAATCTTGCTAGAGTTGTGCCATTTGGAGTAGAGAAAGAATGTTGGGAGAATCGTATTCTAAAGTGATGTAGGCTCGCCTATGCACTTTATGAATGACTTTGTCCTCGATTAATGCACTTCTCTTTTCTCCTCAAAAAAAAAAAAGAAGAAGCGTATATGATGATATTGGGTCCGAAATGATCGCATAATGTCTCCCACCAATCAATTTGGTCCCACTCTTAAGCTCCCAAGTTCCAAACTATTCTAATTTCTAACGATCAATCATCAGTCATCACATGAGCAATTTCCACATTTTCCAGGTACATCAACCACCGCGAAATAAATTTGTTTGTATTTAGCAGATTTCAATTTCTCACCACCAATTAAGAGTCGGTACATTTCACCAACTTTTGTGCTCCACTAACTTTAATGAAGTTAGTATATGAACTATGAACACCAGAAAATCTAAAAATTTGAAGCCATTTTTCACCAACAAAATTGCCCTACATCAATAGCAAATACTTATAGGGTTTCATATAGATACTAGCCAGTTTCAATATTTAAGATCAGATCCCCTTTATTATACTACTATATATTATAGCTTTATACTACCTCCGTTTCACAATACATGCACCATTACTCATTTAGGCACTATTCATCAATCAATTTTGACAATTTTTCTATCACCATTATGTAAGAAAAAACATAGTCAAGTGGGATCTTGTTATGTTCGTCTCAATGCGAATATTTCAAATATCAACTTTTTATAATTTTTACTTATACACAATTAAAGATATTAATGTCCAAAGAAGAGTGTTGGAGTGCGTGAAAAAGCAAATGGTGCATGTATTGTGAAACGGAGGAAGTATAAACAAATATATGAACATCATTACTAGAGCAACATCCATTGCATCTCCCGGAGCAAAATATACCTAAAATTCCAATTGTATAGTTAACTTATATGACAGAATTTCTAGATTTTACGGCTGTACATATTTAAAAATATTAAAGTAACTAGATTCACTTTCTTCTTGAAGAAGTTTATCACGATTGATTAGTAGCATTTTAGAAATAAATATGTCTATTTACGAAAGTGTTTGGTTGAGAGAGTTTTCGGGTAAAAATATAGATTTGACATGAATAGAGAAACTTTATTAATCCAAACCTCTAATGGGAGTGTTTGAGCTCAAAAGACTACTTTTGAAAAAGCTACTAGTAAAAACTTTTTGAAAGAGAGGTTTGCGAATTTAGTTGTATAATGAATACTACTTCCGCCGTTCTTTTTCTATTGCAACAATTGAGTTTTCACGCTTGCCAATGCACAACTTCAACTATTAATATCCTTTATTACTTTTTAGTAAAAATTATATAAATTTGATATTTTGAAAATATATATCGGGACGAATCTAACAAGCACTCACGGGACTATATTTTTCCGTAAAAATTACATTGTTGCGATAGAAAAGAACGGAGGAAGTATATCATAAAGTTGGTCACATTTACTACTTTTTTTTACCAAAAAAACCAACAAATAAATTATTCCAACAACTTTATTGGCCATTTCACCTAATAAAGTACCAATTAGCTAACAACTATCTACCAAACACTTTCACACAAACAATTTATAACCGCCTAATACAATTAATAGCTAATCATGTTAACTAGCTAACATCTAATTGTCAAATAGCGCCTACATTTTTTATACTCTCGGAGACGTACCAACACTTTTCCAATATAATCATCAACTCACACTAAAGAAACAACAAAACAATTAACAATGCTAGTTAGTAATAATAGTCAACAACTCAACAATTGACCAACAAACAATAGCTTTACATTACATTACATCCTCTCCAAATTGGATATCCTCTTTTCCAAATTCCACATACAAAGGCATCATCATCATCATTTCCTACTCCTTTCCCTTCTCTTTCACATAAAATTAAAACTTTGACTACTTTCATCAACAACAACAAAAAACACAACTTATTAATGAAACTCCCACCTCCATTTTCACAACTCCAAAAACACCAACCAAAAAATGGATGAACTAGAAAGAGAAGAAAACCAACAAATCCTAAGAGTTCTACAACTCTTAAAACAAGCCTCACACGACTTACAATCAAACCCAACTCACAAACTCACCGAGTCAAACTCATCCGCCATTAAAGCTCTCCTCGAGCTCGAGACCGAGTCAGACACAATCCTCTCAGACCCAAATCTGAGTCAACTCGCTCACCATCTCTCCTACCTCAAAACCCTCGTCGAAACCCTCCACACAACTCGCGAACACACCACCCTGAAATCGTTCCTCAGGCGCCGAGTCTCGACTCACCAAATCGCCCGAGTCGCCGAGTCAATCGAGTCGGAGCTCCAAGCTTGGATCGACCGCGAGTGCGTAGAGTCTCTCGTCAAGGCGCTTCGTGGGTCGAGGTTAGAATCGCGTAACTCGGAGAAAAATGCCGAGTTGATCACTGAGTTGACTCAGTTTCAGGGACGAGTTGCGCAAGGGTTTAACCGCGAGTTGCAGGATTTGGTGCTAAAAACTGGGGTTTTCACCGAGTTGGAGACGATTTTGATAGACCCAACTCAGTTGAGTAAGGTTAGAGAAGAATGTGCGTTTGTGATTGAAGGGTTGATAAGGTTTAATAAGAATGTGTTTGTGGGTGAAGTGTTGATGGGTCCTACAATTAAGGCTTTGATTTCAATGGGATCAGTTTGTGCGTTGAATGTGTTGTGTTCATTGATCAAGACAATAAAGAGTCCATTAGTAGATGAGATTGAATCAAATAAGGAGATTCCAAGTGTAATTGGGTATTTGAAGTCGGAGGATTTGACAATTCGGGTACTCGGGCTCGATTGCGTGCTAGAAATCGGGTATTTCGGGCGAAAAGAGGCGGTGGAAGCGATGATCAAGGAGGATATAGTGAAGAAATTGGTGGAGTTGCAAAGATCAGAGCTTGGGGGGGACTTAATTGATGTGAGGGAGTGTGAAACAGAGGAAAAAAGGGGAGAAACAGAGGAAAACAGAGGAGAAACAGAGGAAAACAGGGGAAAACAGGGGAGTAGAAAGAGTTATTTGGAGAGGCATCCATTTGCAAGTTGTGTGGCAAGATTTGCTGTGCAATTGGAAGTGGGAGAAGGGTTGAGACAAAGAGAAAAAAGGGCTTATAAGTTGGAAATTTTGAGAAGAATTAGAGAAGCTTCTATTTCTGATGCTGAAGCTTCTACTATTCAAGCTGAGGTCTTGTGGGGTTCTTTTTCTTGAAACATTTGTAAAAAGAATGAAAAAGAAGATTAAGTTAAGGGAAGTTAAGGTTTGATGTATATATATGTTGCATAAATTTTTTTTGTTCTTGGTTTTGTTTGGTTGTTGTAGAGATTGTGTATGTAACTTTTAGGAGCTTAGCTTTGTTGTAAAAAGTTTGTAAAAGAAGCTCATTTGGTGATCATTTTTTTATCAAGGAGACATGTAGAAGAACCAAAAGAAAAAGAATAAAATTGTGGGGTTTTAATTTATTGAAATTCTTTGTAATAGGGGAAAAGAAGGAAGTAAAAATATATTTTTTATTGCTATTGACATTTTTTCATATTCCCTGTTCTGAGTGGTTGTTGAATTTATGTTTGTAAGTAACCTTAGTTTTCTTGTAAAAAGTTTATTCAATAAGCTGAGTTTTGACAATTTGGTTTCAGATGATTCATAAGGGGCATGTGATCAACTTCAGAAGTTGCTCACAGTTTGTCTTATTCTGGCAATAGGTTTATAGTTCATTTCAGTTTAGCTTCATTAATAGCGGGATAAAAAGGAAAATTAGTCTCAACTAATATCATAATTTATAATAGCCCCAACTTTGAGGGTATATTTTAAAACAATCTTGCATGGCTTACAACATGTTACAAGTAAAAAGAGGCGTCGATAGCCAAAAGGGGAGATAAAGGAGAGGGAAGAGCAACCAACCTCAAAGCAATATAACTTTTTCCACAAGGTTAATAAGTTGTAAGTTACTATACAAGACTGCTTCTGATACACTCCTAAAGTCTGGGACTGTTGTGACTTGTGAGTTCATCAATATTTGGACTTCTTATAGAAAGTAGGTCATAGTTGGAACAAGTGTGGCAATTTGACATGAAACTACAACACATAATGTGCATTTCAACACCAGCAAGATCATTGAAACAAAAAGACCAATGGGAAGCGAAAGTTCTCTCAGATTCCAGAGACTAGTATAATTGTGATGAATATAACTGCTGAAATACAAACATTTCTAATTGTATACCTCCTGATTCCTACACTCTTGATCAATATGAGTAGTACCACTCTCCTTCATAAACTGTACAAACAACTAGGTTTTGTCTCTCTAATTGCCTATGTAGAATGATGATAAATCATTGGTTTCTGGGGGAGAATGATACCGTTATCTTTCTTCAAAGGTAAATCTGAAACCACAAATTCCAATACTACAAGACTGGGCAGCAAGATGATGTTATCCCACCTCCTGATCTTCACCAAGTAAAGATTTGGGTTCTCTTTTTCTGCAGATAGCTCTGACAATAGTGAGCAGCGCAATAAAAGCTATTTCTACATGTTCGGAGCTAGAAGTCTTGACAGAAACTTTCCCCATATTCCGGCTATTCAAATTGGCATTCACCGACAATCTTATGCCTCGGCTTGGACGGAACTCAGACTCAAAACTTCCACCCAACACTAACTCTTTGTTAAACGACAGAACATTCATGGCCATGCTGACCTTATCGTTCCTCACGGGGTAGTCTCTCCCCGTTATAGTAGCTTCAAGGTTCCCGCCATATGCAGCTTGCCCAGCACCCACCATTTGACCAGCATTTACTTCAAGCTTCAGTCTCTTACCTATGTGAAGGGCATTTTCGAGCTTACTACCAACATAATACTTGTTCTGGAATGATATCACAGAAACACCACACCCGGCAACATTATGCTTCCACTTTCCGGACTTTGCATAACTTCGGACAGTGTAAAGCATATCTTGGCCAGATGATTGGATGTCAAGGCCTGCAGAGTATGTGGGGCCCTTGGGATCGGTATAGGATGCAGCACACTCGGAGTGAATACTGAAATCATTCTTGTCTTTGCTCATTTGTCCTGAAACTGAAGCAGTTAGGTTTCTTTTTATTTCAACAGCGGTTTCCAGGTTTACTCCGTCAAAACCCACATCGTGGTCCCATCCCTGAGGATCCAAGACAGGCCTCCAGAGCCATCGGTCACTCATTAGCACACCTCGATATCTATATACAGGAGAATTACAGTCAAAACTTGGAGGGACTGCTATATCAGGCAGCTGTACAGCCTCTGGTAATGCTTCAGGATCATCTGTATTGCCCTCGTCGGGCAAGCATTTGTCCCCTAAAAACTTTTTTTCTTTCCTCTTGCATGACTCTTCCTTCAGTTGCTTTTTCAAAAACAAGGTTTCTCGATAATCCAGCTCATCAAGGTAATCTTTCTTCTGAGAGTCACTCAACTTCTCAAACTGCCGTTTTGTCAGAATTCGAATGGGAGGTAGCTGATCATACTCATCCTCCTCTTCGCTATCTGAAAAAGAATATTCATCAACTTCTCCGTCTGTCATCACAGGGCGTTGACGGAGGAAAGATGAAAGCAAATGAGGCAGTGAAGGCAGCCGAGAGTTATTAGATGGCCCAAGTTCAATGCTGTTTTGGAGTCCCAAGAGGGAGTTAGCATCACCCAGTACCTTAGTACACATGCATAATAACAGCAACTGTTGTTTCCAAACCTGCCCATTTGGAAGTACTCTCTCTCCTGAGGTATTTGTCCTACAAGTTGAATGGTTTTCAGCCAAAACTAACGGGTTTTCGAGTTTAGCATCAGAAACCGCCAGCTGTATATAACGTTGCAACAGATCTGTGCAATGAGTCACATAAGATTCATAATTGACGGGAGATCCACTGGGTCCCTCCGGAAGTGCAGCAGCAGCATTTGTCATGACCAGAATAGTGTTGAACCACATTGCAGGACCAAAAACTTCCGTCATAAGCCTTAAGAGAGGGAAGTCGTTATATCCCTTGCTCATGGCATCGAGGCGTTCAAGATACAAAACAACATCAGGTGGGTTTTTGTGGATATATCTTTTTATAGAAAGCATAATTTTCCTGTTCCTTCGTACATTAAGTGTAGAGGACGGCAATAAACCAGGAGTGTCAATAACTGTTACTTTGATATCATTCACAGAACCAGTAACCTCTTGGATGTGATCAGTAGCAGGCTTAAAAGCGTTTGTCACAGTCTTTGTTTGATTGAAAAGAGAGTTAATGGTAGCGCTCTTACCAACACCTGTCTTTCCCAAGACGAGTATTCTCAAAGAAAAAATCAAGTGCGGGTTGCTGAGCAGCCTCCTGTTCTGCTGCTATAGCTCTAGCCCTGTCACTTCTAAGGTTAACTCTATTCAAATCTGATTCCCCTGCTCTTATCAAAGTTGCAAGATGAATCCGATATAGGACCTTGGCCACAAGTATATCTTCTGGTGATTGCCTAAGCCGTTGCAGAATGCGAAAGAAATCAATTTGAAGTGCCTCAATTTTTGACAAGGGATCTAACTTTGTTCTATTAGCAGAACCATTAGGGGGAGATGAATTGTCAACAAGAATCTGCTGTGAAGAAGAATACATTGGGTTTTCTTGACTGCTGCTAGAGATAGACGACATATCAGCAGTTTCTTGCGATGCTACCACGTCAACATTTTGTGTGGAGCCTATATAAACATTAAATCACATAAGAAAGTGTTCAAATACTCCTACCCTGCGAACATATATGATCCAGGTTCTACATGTTTTGTTATAGCAGAATCAAAATGTACAGAATTTATTACATTATTAAAATTGACACAGCACGTGTGATATATATAGTATACTACACAGAACAACTTCTGCTACAGTGAAGTCCCCTCAAACTAAATCTGGACAATTATCCCATCAATCCACAAAATGCCAAAACTAAGCTCCGATCTTTAGAGTTGGTGGGTTTTTCTTTTTTTGTTCCTTTTCTCATCAGTGGGTGGAGCCCTAGGGAGGGAGAGGACTGCTAGGGAAAGATTACAGGTCATTATAGCTTGATGTGGCCTAATAGGTGCTTCATGTGTGTCTGAAATTCTAAATCCTAAAGTCTAAGTGTACAAACAGATAGGCCTGTAATAATTGAGGTAAAACAATGATGATATTTTTCAAAGATTATCATAGCACAAGCAGCAGAACCACCTGAGTGAAGAAACAGAGCAATAGGACAAAAGGTTCAAAACCGCTGAATCCATATAATCTTAAACTTTGTCAACGAATATTTCCCTCTCAGCCGACCTAACATACATCAGGTTTCGGAAACCAAGCCACTAACACTTAATGACATGCTTTCCCCTTTATCATGTTTATATACAATCATTCCAATGGGTTTAATACTTAGCAGGAGGCATAAATAATTACATGAAGCTGTAGACACTAGACAGTTCCCATAATAAAATCAAATAAGGAACATGTTTTACGAATTTAATGCACTTGTGAGAATGCAATAGGTCCAATTAAAGAGTTGCTAACAGCACTCAATCAAATACTAAATGGTTTGCAACACTGCATGGCAATCATTCAGTTAATCAATATGCAACAAAATCAGCTTTCCATTGATAACTAACGCCTGTTTGACACAAATTCTTCGCATATTTAAGTTGAAGTACCTGAAGAAGCAAACTCCTCATTCTGGGGTTCTTCCAAAGAACTGCTAGACAAAGGCCTTGGCAGGACAAATGAGCCTGTAACTAACTGAGCGAAAACCCAATCCCTTATGCTCTTCATCTTCAAAGAGAATAACTAGAAGTGAATGGATATTAAAAGAAATAACTCCAAAGTGCATATAGCAGGAAAACCGAAAAGCTTATATGAACAGAAGACGATGAAATCATATGAAAGTCAAATAAAACATCTCAATTATTTTAAGACTAGAAAACATAGCTAAAATATTGCAAAGGCAAACAAAACAAGCACAACAAACAACACGGCGATATTAGAAACTTTTAATTAACTAATAAGGAATCTGCATATGCTACTTTGTCTTTGTCATTCAAGTAAAAGCTTGAAAACGATGAGATGCTACTCGATTGAAAATTTTAGCAACTCACACAAATACTCGCGATCATCACCTTCGCGGGAAGTGGAGCATGTAGCTTAGATATAAATTACTAGAAATCTATAATATTGCCAGGAATCCAGAGGATCACCATGAAGTAGTAAAATCATAAAATCATCTTAGCAATGGCGAAAAAAGTTGCCTGAATAAACACAAACTAAAACTCAATTAAACCATGAATATCCAGAATGTTACACTTCTTACTGGCACAAACTTATACAAATTCTACTAACTACTCTCTCCATATCTAATTATAAGGCATTTTAGCCATTTCAATATACAAGGCATTATATAACACCAGTATAATATTAAATGCGAATTTATAGTATCAGGGTAAGATTATAGGTTGTTCTATATTACCAATACAATATTTAGCGTCAATTCTTATTGCGGGAGCAATTCTAACTAAAGTTAACTATATTCTCAATATGCTATAAGTAATTAGCCTGCATTATATTTAGAAACGGAGGGAGTAATACGGCATGAATCCTCAATCCCAACTCTATGTGGACACTTACAGCTGAAAACATACCACCAAGAAAACTTCTATGCAAAGTCCCCAATATTTTCCACCTTTTCTAATAAACCCACTAAAGATTAAACTCAATTTTAATGTCAAACAAGCTCAAGAACCCAAAATCCACAAACTTCCATTCATGAAAGCCAAATTTCAAACAAACCCAGACAGAATATTTTGATTCAAGTAACAAGTCATTAATACACAATGCTTAAACAAAACTGAATGTTTTCTGTATTCATAATCATAGCAATATCAAAAGCTGCCCCAACAAAACAAAACAATACAACAATGCAAATTTTAGCAAAGACAGTACATCTACCAATTCTTTCAATCAAAAATTAAAAGAACAAGAATTTACAGAAGAAATTGAGAAATGTACCTTCATACCTTAATCAAATATAGACCCACCAAATAATTCGCCGGAAAATATCATCGGAAAATATTCCAACCCACTACGAATTAATACCCACTGAAACACTTCTACACATTTATGATATTGGAAGCTTGAAAAATCCCATCTAAGATTACTGAAAATTTAGATAAAATTGAAGATAAAAACAATGAAAATGACTAATAACAATCCTGCACCACAAAAAAAGGCGAAAGCTTTTGGCGATAAACCCAAGCCAAGAATTAAATCTTGAGTATTGTGAAAAGACCCAGAAAAGACAAGAGTTTTGCGTCCTAGAAAGAAGGCAGATAATTGAGAGTAAGAGAAACACAATAAAACCCAATTTTTGAGATTTGAGGAGAGAGAGAAAGAGGGGGGGAGATAATGTAAATGTTGATGTGGCGTGTTATTTGGTTGGTGAGAAGACTGAAGAGCCAGAGTGTTGAATTTTTGGGAAGTGAGCTTTGGCTAGGGTGAGCGTAGTCCATCCCAATGGTTTGGGTTCGAGCCTAGCTCGACTCTTGACCGGATTGAATCGTGAGGGGATATTATCTAGTCGGGAACTAAAGGTTTGATTGAATTTAGCTCGTGTTAAGTTGAACAATTACACGTGTGTGTAAATTACAAACAACCTCATCAAAAGTAGCTTTTGATTAGTTAGCTTAGATCTTGATTTCAAAATCTAATGATGTTATTTAGTGCGGTTTAATTTGAGAGCATTATGCACTATACCCATTAACTAGGTTTTAGATCAGAGTCTAGTAGTCCACATTTAGTAATTCTCTTTGTCTAGTCTTCACTTGACGGAGCTAAAGTTGGTATTAGGTCGGGTCGATGGATTATCCCAAAGTACGACATGTATCATGTGTCAGTCTTGTTGTGCCGTTACACCTAGGTGGCTAGGTCTAATTTTTATGTTCTTTTGTGCATAGTGTGCCAAAGTCTGAGCCTCCTACCAGACCATGTTTCCTTAGCAAAAGAATTTGGTCTAAGATGCATAGTGTTGTGTTCGATCATACCCAACTCGTGTATGTGTTGCACTAGCCAAGCCTCTATTGGCAATGTCATGCTTCGAGGTGGCACAACCATCCGCCAACCTTTCTAATCTCTAAGTTGAAGCATAACTTCAACATATCTTGTATTTTCATGTGTACCTTTAAAGACACTTTTTGTCCAACAGTACCTTTTGTTTCTTTTTGTTTCAGAAATACCTTATAAGATACCGTGGTGGTTGAGTGGTACATTATTTTCAATTTCCAACCAAAAAAGTCAAATCTCCAATGTTGACTTCATTAAACCCTTGTTTTGTAGTTTATTTTGTCGTTTTCTTCATCCATCCCTTATTTTCAACTTCGCATGATTCCTATAAAATTTAATAAATCTGAATAGTCTAAAAATTATTCACCCTACTTAAAAGGTGGTTTGTAATAATACCTCTATAACAACAATCATGTGTGGTTGTTTAGCTTAATTTGAACAAAAACCTCAATTAATCCTAAATAAAGTTCTCATGGGTCCACTCTATTTTTCTCCGGTCTGAAAACGAACCCTAGTACATACCCTTTTGCCTGGGATTGCCCCCAATTTGCTCTCAATACTTTTGTCTTTTTAACTTACTCTCATTTTCTCTCTCTTGTTTCTGTTTTTTCCAAAATTCTCCTCTTTTTCTTTTCCTTTTTTCCTCTCTTCAAAATATGCAGGGTTTTGGAACTATGGAAGTTGGGTTTTACAGCTCTCAACTGGGAAAAAATATGGCTTTCTCTGAGTTGGAATTTGTGATGTTAGAGACTCTTTTGCTTGCTGGAAAATCTCTTTCTTGCATTTTGCTGATGGTATAACTTCAATTCTCTCCCCTTTTTTTGCTGGGTAATTTAGTTACTAATTTTTTTTTGGTTTTGTGCAACATTTTTCTATTTGTTATGGTGTGCAATTGTTTTTTTTAAAAATTTTTTTTCTTAATATGTTTCTTTTATATAAATGGTAATTTTGGTTTTTTTTTAGGGATTTAAAGCTTGGAACTTTCATCTAGTAAATGCTTTTTTTTTTTTGCTTTTGGGATAGTTGGATGTACAATATGTTTATCTGGGTTGTAGTTCTTCTAGAAGAATTCTATCCACTAGCCCTTTATCTTCCTTTTTTACTAGGTACCTAATTATTCATGTATCCTTTTCTTTTTTCAAGCCCTCTTCACTTCAACTTAAATATGAGGAGTAAAATTCAGAAAAATATTAGCTTTATTCTTTAATTACTAAAAAATTAGTTTCACTCAGTAAAAAGCTTTAAATTGTACAAGAGATTATAAAGCTATAATCAGTATAAATCAATTTTAATGAGTTAATAATCATTTTTATTGAGTAAAAATCAGCAAAAACAATTTCAGTGAGTAAAAATAAGTTTTAATCATTAAAAATGAGTTTCAGTCAGCAAATATAATTTCTGCTCACTAGTTATGTCTCTCTCCTTTCTATTGGTTATTTGGTGGGTAGGATGTGTGAACATAAAAATGACTGGTAAAGGACCTCACTGATAAACTGGTATTTCCATAGAATTATTGCAGTTTTTTTTCTGGTCAATATGATCTTAGGGTTTGATTCAATTGGATTTGGAAGCAAATATATGTTGACCACATTTCATGTACTGTGTGTGTTATGGCTAGTGGCTGTTATATAATTGTCATTATATTGAATTGCATAGTCATGTACTCAGTACTCACTAGGTCTTTGGGGTTCTTTTCAAATTTCTATTGGTTTGTCTTGCTATAAGTTGTTTGACTTCTGCAATAAAACGAACTTCTTCGGTAGGAACGTTGTCTTTTCTTTGTTAGATGTGATCTTTGTGGATTTCCCTCTTGTCAATATATACAACAGACTTTTGCACTTTTAGAGAGATTAGAAGTTTTTTTTTTCTTCCCAAAGAATTCATAACGTTACTTCCCTCAAGTTAATATTACTTGGATGGAAAAAGTGTTTCTTGCTTAATGCTTACAATACTTCAGTTTTGGAGCATAAAAGAGAACTTTAGGCAAACGGCAGGAACTATCCTTCTACGACATACACAGCTTCTTGGATTAACATCATAGATTCTAAATGCTTATTTGGTATTCATTTGCTGTTGTGGCTGGCCTGATTGACAGATCTATACTTAGTCTTGTTTGGGAGTTGAGATGCTAGTCCTGCTAGAGTCTACGCCGCATGTTTGTTTGTTTGGCTACAGTTGGGGTCTCTTTTAAAGTCTTGTAATGTACATCTAATTTTAAACTAAAGTAGTATTTGTAAGAAATACACTCTTTGGTGCTCATTTCTTAAATCCGCATCTGTTCCTCAGGGTGTACTAGATAATTGACTTGGTAGTGTAGTAGAGGGCTAGAGGCTTTGGGGTCACTATATGGAAGATAATTGCTGTGTTTTTTCTTTGTAATAAATGATTAATAAATTGCTATATCTATTCTCTTCATATTTGGTACATATCTTTATAGATTCTCTAATTTATCCGAATTTCATGCTTCCTCCTAAAGCTGGCTCAATATCAATTATTGATGCAAAAGTACAATCAGATGATGCTAATTGATATTACTTGAAATGGTTTTAGACAGGAGCTCTATTGGGCGGTGTCTGCGAGCAATCTGGATTGACTGCTATTGAGAAGAGGTATACTCCCTCCACTCCTGAATGATTGCTCTATTTTCTCTTTCTAGGTCACCAAGACACATGTTTGAGGCTTTGAGCATTGCTATCTTTAATCACATTTAGTAAAAGTTATAAATTAGTTGATATTCTGAATATGCATGTTCATTTGGATGAATCTAACAAGATCCGATATAATGATATTTTTATCCTTTAGTTTTAATGGGATTTCACAGTCAAAATTGGTGAACTTTGACCCCTGAAAAGGAAATGGACCAAACAATTAGGGAATATTTTGCTCGATTCACTTCTTGGATATAGGAGTTGGTATATTCTTAAACGTAAGAGCATTCCTGATTAACTATTTAAGGATAACCGCACAGGTTTCCTATTGATGAATTCCGCAAAACAGAACAACCTGGTCCTGAGAATAAGGATGCCAGTGACACAGAGGACGACGACGATGAAGAAGATGGAGATGGTGTAGAAGACGAGGATGATGATGGGGATGAAGATTTCTCAGGAGGAGAAGGTGGGGGAGATGACGATGACGAGGGGGACCCAGAGGAAGATGCACCAGAAGCTAATGGTGAAGGGGGTAGCGACGAGGAAGATGATGAGGACGGTGATGATGATGACGACGACAATGAGGATGGCGAGGAAGAGGAGGAGGAAGAGGAGGAGGAAGATGACCAGCCTCCTGCAAAGAAGAGGAAGTAAGTGAGAATGAGTTTAGGTTTCTTAGGGTTTTTCAACTTTGTTTCTTTTAAGCTTCCCATGTAGGAGTTCAATAGAAGGTGGGAGGCTTCAGGATTAATGTCTATTTGGGTCAGGTCAGGGCTTTCACATGGTGGTTACACACTGGAAAACATTGCTAGCTCTATTGTGCACTCATTTGTAGAATGGTTGATTATTCTGATTTGAATGTTTCCTTGTGTCAAATAAATTATTAAGTAGCTTATGTATGTTCTTCGTTGGGTGGACTGTTGATATATATTTTCTCTCGCTCTTTTAGTTGCAACACTTTTCCTATTTTTGATGTTTAATAACTCTAGCAAATTTTTTTGTTTTTGTTTGGCATATGAGTTCCCTCCTTTTTTCGGCTGTCATTGTATAGGCACAAATTCGATGTTTCACACAAGTCTTCTAAGATATCGAGCTTCGCTTCTAGTATTTTGCAACAAAATGATTACAAAAATGAAATGCTAGGTAATACTAGAGCGATACTCATTTTTCTTCTTCTAATTGATGTATGTGTAGTTGTTTGTAAATTTAGAGTCTAATATTCAATGTAGTTATTTTAAGAATTCGTATGAATTAACTAAATTTAATTTTCAATGCAAACACTTAATTTTGTCCTATAAACTTGTATTGAGTTACAATATAAACCACCAATACATTCTAACATCTTTTGGAGGAAATCTCTTGAAGAGAAGTTTGTTTTAGTGGCTTTTATTTTAGCACATGAAGTATTTGATATCTATATGCGAGAACTTTGTGCTATTGGAGAATCGATAAGTCTAGGTGGAAGCACATTTATAAGGAAAGACTTGCTTACATGATTATTTAGTTTTAAAGTTTAAAATTAAAGTACTACTTCCTACTCTTATTTTTTTAGTGACTTGTTTCCTTATTTGAAAATCTCACAATAAGTGACTCATAGCTTAAAATGGTTGAAAAAGAACTCACTTATTTACAAAATTGTCACCTACTTTTACTTTACTCCCGTAATATCCCTTAACCATATATAATCCCAATTTTCTCTCATTAAATTCCTTGATATTACCCCACTGTCTCTTTTAATCACTTACCTGGGTTTTCTAGTCATAAGATAGACAATGACCCTAGGTTCATCATTCATGTGAATAATGAATACATTTGCAGACTGTCCTTGCGGAGGGAAGGACATGACAAATAAGATACACATGAGTTTTTGAACTTTGAATTTATTGGTGTGGATTTCGAATTTAATTGGTACAAACCAACAAGGCCCAGTGATTCTTGCAATGTTGACACCACGTACAAGTGGAGGACTAGACAAGTGCTACAACATTGAAGTCAAAAGCTTAGTCGAGTGAACATCATTGGAAAGGTAAATAGGATTAAGGATATTTACTTATTTAGGAGTTATAGAATTTTAGTCTTATTTAAACTAATTGGAATTTGTTTTGGCTGGTGCATATGACAGAGTGAGCTAGGCTGACGTAATCGCCTATGATGCAACCAAGTTGGGATGATCAATTTTTAAATATTAAACAAATTGTTAAAATTAAGCTAGGATAATTAGCCAAAGCTACCTTAGGAGATCATCTAAAATAAGCATGTCAAGTTTTTCAATCAGATTCTAAACTAATAGCACTTCAAGAAATATATATAATGCTTATTGTTCGCACTTAGGGTTGCTTATTGTTCGCACTTAGGGTTGTATATCAAAGGCGTTTACTAAATAACATAGTATGTTCAAAGAAATTAATGTTTGCATAGTACTTATGAAATGAAAGGCCTGGATATCTTAAATGCTGCTATACCAGAAGAAGATACAATTTTTCCAAAAAGTAAAGCAATTGCATATCCAAGAAATGAAGTTTCCCAAGAACAGGTATTTAGGGTAAGATTGTAAGCTCTTGTTAACTTGAAAGACAAACATAAGGGATTCAATACATAAACACTACATCAAGATATCAGCCACACAATACTAGAGCTGGAAGATATACTGCACCACCATCAAGGTATATTCTGTAAATTATTTCAATCAGAACCTGCAACGCAAGGGGAGTACATGAGCATAAGATGCAAACAATAGACCAGACAGGTGCAGGAATAGTAATCTCTTTTTAGATGCCACATACAAACTTGTCTTGACATGCTGGTTCTTACACCCATACGAACACAGAAAAACGGCGGTTTTGAAATTCTCAAGTTATAGAATATGTGTGTCCATGTATGGACGCATGTTAATATGAGTATCGGTCACTAAACTTGCCAAATTGTAGAAGCATCTATGCTTACCTAGGTAAGCCATAGATAACAAGTAAGGAAGGAAAAATTGGAACACCATACTGTCCATTCTAAAGGTAGCATCTTCTGCATATTGGTGAAGTACCAAGCACATAAACAAAGACATACTCCCTCTGTCTCACAATACAGTACTCACTTGCTTTTGACACAAAGATCAAAAGGGAGAATATTATGTGGGTCATTTCAAGATGTAAGGCAGTAGGGGTATAGAAAAAAATGTGGATGTGATTGGTGATAATGAGTTATAGTGCCCTTAAAATGCACATATGTGATTGAAGATAGTGAATAGTTTTTCAATGAGATAAAAAAAGTAGGATGTGATGATAGTAGCCTAGTAGGTGATTTTATATTAGGGGAGGGGAGAGAGAGTATAATCCCCTTAAAAAGGAAGAGAAAAAGGGTTTAGATGAGTTGAAATGTGGTCTCAACCCGAAAAATACTAATAAAAAAATAAAGATTAATTATTTTGACATGGAGGATGTAGCAAATAAGGATCTGTATTCAAAGTTCTAACCCCCTTTCCTCTCACATGTATAAAATATAGTGAGAGGAGCATGTGGAAGAGAAGTTAGATATAGCATACCAAAGGAATAGTTTCAGGCAGCCTTTATGCTTAATTGCTTACACATCTATGAAAAGCCAGGAATGAAGCCATTCAAAAACCTTTTCAGCCTGTAAGTTTTGTATTTTGGGTATCTTTTGGACTCAATAAAGGTAACTTTGGAATGTAAAACCTTTAAACGGACTCAAGAATCAGGCTTAGAGATGGGTTTAACCTTCCTAGCTCTTTAAGTTGTCAGAACCAAGCTTATGATTTTCTTATATAAAAATAGACATAACCAAATTATCAAATCACCGAGGCTCTGTTCTTTTACACTTTAGGGGGAAAAAAACTTATGTAATAGAAACAAATGGTTTCAATAAGGGATAATCATGTTGAATACACAACTACAGTAAGTTTCACCAAGTTCGGATAGTTCAGATAAGTTGAGATAAATTATCATAAGTTTGAATAGGACAATTTCAGGTAAAAACAATACACCCTAAATCAACTAAATGTCAAATGTGTACCATCCCTTAAATATAACCTCTGCAAACATTTACGCAACCTCGACTAGTACAACTGCACATCATAACGTCAACATAATTGCTTTTAGCATGTCATTTTTCTGTTGACATTCACTATCAGCAGATGTTTTGATCTCGAATAAAGACACCAAGTTCCTGAGTTCATCTCTAACCATCACATGTAATGCTGCAAATTAGGACACCACAAGAACTGGGACTATGCAGTTTCAAGAAACTTGAATGCGGAAAAGAATACCAGAGAAGAGAACAAATTATCCACCGGCTAATATAAGAAGCTAGTGAAATATGACACTTCCCCTTATCAGAGCCTGTAACAAAACTGTCACAAGCACTACAGTTTACAGCTATGTTTTGTCTGACTACTTCAATCACATAAGAAGTTCTTTTATCCAACCTCCTACAAACAGAGAAGCTATTTGGCATGCTCTTGTAACCCAAAAGTCTAATCCTTTTGAAAATGGACGCTACATATCAGCATTTTCCTGGGATGCTTGCAGAGCAATAGCATGCAGCTCTTCATCAAAGGGTGAGCTCCTTAAGACTCTACAATGTAGTTTATGTATGGACTATGGAGTAACAACAAATATCTTCCTTTGTGAGTCATTAAGAAACAGCATCTTTATGTTTACCCTAGTTGAGGTCTTGAGAATAAGGCTATATACACCTAAACCTCCCGAAGCTCAAACCCTTAAACATGGTGGCATTCATACAAGGTGGTTGTTATTTGTGTTAAGATAGACTTCATTTTTCTAAGTTGCTTTCACATTGGAAACCGCCGCTTCACTCTATAAGACTTTCCATAAAGACAGTTCAAGTCAATCTAACATTAACTCATTATCCACTTTTTACATCTTTCCAACACAAAGGCTCGAATCTTGACAGCGATTGCTAACACGCTATCGCCCAAACCCATCCTTGCCCACCCACCAAAAAGAAATAAAAGGCTTATATTGGTGAAGGAAAAGGCTTTCATAGGACAATTGAAGAGCACTTGACAATAACCGTAAGAATTATCAGATCATCTCCAAACGAGCAGTGCTTTTTTCAGCAAGCAAGCATCAATTCAAGAATGTATCATACTTATTATTGACCATGAATAGTGCTGATCATAGCATTTGAAAGTACATCAACGCATATAATCACGCTCATATCTCAATAGCATCCTACTAAAATTTATTACTTACATACCATCACTAAAACAATAAAGAAGATCCCGATATTTGCACATACAATATCAATCTAAACTCAAGCTCCTCAGCTCAAAATGCCATCATATGATCTATATAAGCTTATGGCATTAACCCATTATATAGTTTATAAACCTGGGAAATTGGTTAACCGTCAACCTTTTGTTACACTTCACAGGTTAACTCAGTCACAGTAAGCATTACTTCATCAATTTAAAAATGGTCTTCTTGATTTAAACACTATCACTGGTTAACTAGACTAGGTCCATCAATTCTAAGAACTCGAAGAATCAACCCAACTACCAAACACTTTATCAGTTACCATATGCAAAAAGAAAGCAGAAGAATTATCAAAACACACAACTCATACATAGTTATTTCTAAATGGTAAAGCAATCAAAATCATGATATATCTCAATTGCAATAACATAAACCATGGAAAACAAAACATTACACCAAACTAAAACCAACACACATATAACATCAAAGCAAGTATCTCAAAGCCAATGAAAACACAAAACCACTCACAATGGAAGTTCCCCGGATCGAAAAATCGCGAATTTCGACATCTTTGAACAAGAATACAAAATCCCATTTTCCTTCAACAATTCTTCAATCATCTCCTTAGCTTTATCAGGCTCAGCACTCTCACACTCAATCTCATACAAAGTCCCAAAATCAAAAAGAGTCTCATCCAACTCCAATTCCAACTCTTTCCACTCATAAACCCCCTCTCACATTCTTAAACCCTCCTAAACAAACATACCCACTTTCTTCCTTAACCTCAAATTCCTCTCTTACCCTCCTCAAAATCCTGGACTCAGTAGACCCAATAAGATTTGGGTTGGCCCAAATTTCTCGGCCCACAAAAGGGTCCATGTCTTCCTCATCTTCCTCAACTCTACTAACCCCATCAACAAGCACAGCTTTTGCTTTAAGACTCAAAACGCAGCGTTCTGCTGTTTGAGGATCCTCACCATAAAAACGCAAACGAAGAACAGCACGACGAGAGGTTAGCTCTGAAACGGCGCCGTCGAAGAAGATGTTGTGCTGAAAATGGGTTTGACGAAGGAAAGGTGAAAGAACAGAGGAGAGAGATTGGTGAGCTGTTGAATTTGCTAATCTCAACTTCACTTCCACTTCCATTTTTCTAATTTTTTCAACTTGGGTTTTGCAAAATTAGCTCAAGATCAAATCTTTTTATAAAGAATTTTTGGGATAATATCAAACAATTTTTTTGGGGGAAATTAGGATTGACCCACAAATTAAATGAATTGAGGATTATCCCAAAAAGATGAAAACCAATATTAGCTCAAAATCAAATCTTTTGAAGAGGAAAAATCGGGATAACTTTGAAACAATTTGCCAAAAACAATTTTTTTTTGGGGAAATTATGATTGACCCACAAATCAAAATGACAAATTTAAATTTGGGTAATTGAGAATTATCCCAAAAAAATGAAAATGAAGATTTTTGGAAAAATTAAGGGGAAGTTTATGTTTTTTTTTTGGGAAATTAGGATTGACCCACAAATAAAAATGACAAATTTAAATTTGGGTGATTGAGGATTATCCCAAAAAAATGAAAATGAAGATAATATGGGGAAATTAAGGGGAAGAGAGACCAATACGTTGAGGTTTAGAGGAAGAACGATCAAAGTGTTGGAGAAGAGTGGTGGAGGTGGTGGCGGTGGAAGTGGTGGCAGCGGCGGAAGTGGAAGAAGGGGTGTTGTAGCGAGTTTGGAGTTGTTGGAGTTCTTCTTTATCTTCTAATTTCACTTCGATTTTGCTTGGTTTTCTTCTCAACATTATAGTGGATTTCTGGAAATGATTCGATTATTCTTCAGGTTTTGGTAACGGCATAAAGTCTTGAAGGGTCAAATTATAGCAACCACTGAAGCAACTAGGGATGTGGGTCATGTGGCATGACCGCATGATAAATGATAATCCTTGGGCCTAGCCGCCTAGGTGAGGACTATAAGAGCTTTTTTTTTAGGGGAGAAAAGCTGTGCAATATTATCAAGGGAGGGAGTCGAGGGACAAAGTGTCCATGGATTATGAGAACATATGGAGCTATATCAGCAAACACCTCTCAAAAACAAAAAGAAGCACTAAAAGAGCAAGAGTCTCTCCCTAGACGACCTAGGGTTTGAGTTTTTTCGCAAGTCTTGGTCATCCACTCTTTCTTCTCAATCGTTCGAGTCTTTGATCCCCCCTTAGGATTGAAGGCGGCCATTATGGCGAGAGGAAATCGCACTCAAGGTTTCTAATCTCAAGATAACAAAGAATAGAAGATCAACCAATTACCTTCGAAGAAACCGAGGGTGATGTTAGCAATCCAGAAATCGAACTTTCCTTGGTGGGGAAGGTTCTCCCAGTACGCTCTTTCAATTTCGAGGCATTAAAGCGTACTTTAAACCAAATCTGGGTCATCTCCAATAGCGCCCTATTTAGACCTATTGAGAATGGGTTATTTGTGGTGCGGTTCGCAACCGTCGAGACAAATCCAAGGTTATGGTCAGGCGACCTTGGTCGTTTGATCAAAACTTAGTATTGTTGAATGAAATTGACGGAGACCTTCAACCCTCAAACATATCCCTGACTTTGTGTCCCTTCTGGGTTAGATTGTACAATTTACCCTTAGCATATCGGACGGAAAAAAATGTGAGATTGATTGGTGGCAGTATGGGCGAGGTTCAGGAGATGGATTCCGATGGCATTCGATGGGACAAGTCGGTGAGGGTGCGTATACTTTTGGACGTTACTAAGCCCTTGCGTAGGGTCCAAAGAATTGCACTGAAGCGAGGTGATTCAGCTATGGTGGAAATAAAATATGAGCGCTTGTGACGTTTTGTTACATGTGTGAGTACGATAGGACATATGGAGAGGACTGTTTGGGGTGTGCAATGATGATGATGAGAAGGAGATTGAGCGTCAATGGGGCTCTTAGCTCCGTGCCTCGCCACGTGCGGGGTAGGTAGAAGATGGAACAAGAAGCAAAAGCTTTCCTTGGATGTGCTCGTGTTCTTGATTTTACCACCCAAGCCCAGTAAGGTGATGCCGAAGGTCACAATAGAAGCCCGATGCTTCCTTCTCCAAGCGATGGCTATCAAGCGGTGAGCATTGTCAGCTGCCGAGGGGCCTGCTCCTGCCGCCTCGGTGGTTGCTGTTGACACCATCAGCTCTCCCTCTAAAATGGTGACACCTTCGGTTAGTAGTGATCAGTCTTTTGTTTTTAATTCTGCTCCTAAATCTACTACTACTATTAAAAACCGCAAACTTAAAATGAAGTCAAGAGTGGTCCCAATGGATATAAACGAATGCGTTGCATGACTTGGAGGGTTATAATAGTAGCTCTATTGGTGACAAAAGGAAAATTTGGACCCTATGCTTGTTAATGATGATGTTGTAAATGATGTGGCGGATGCGAAAAACAAAAACCTGGATTTGACTCATGTTCCCGGCGATGGTTTGGCAATCGAGGCGGAGGTTGGTTTAAACCAACCCCGCCCGACTATGAATAGTAATGTCTTTGGAACCGCCGGGGTTTGGGCAACCCCGGGACAGCTTCGTCAAATAAGGAGATGGTTTACATCCCTAGCCCCCGACATGCTATTTTTGTCGGAAACAAAAATCAAAAAAGATGTTGCTGAACAGATGAAAAACAGAATTGGTTTTTCCAATGCTATTGGGGTTTCTAGTGTTGGTCTTGCAGGTGGTCTGTGTCTGATGTGGAATAATGCCTCTATTTCTTTTACCTTGGTTTCGTTGTCACAAAATCATATTTGTGGTGACGTTGTAAGCAAGGGTGATATGAGATGGCGGTTTATAGGCATTTATGGATGGCCGGAGGAGGGTAATAAGCACAAAACATGGTCCCTTCTTCGTTCTCTATGCACTAATAACGATCTTCCCGTTGTCATTGGGGGATTTCAATGAAATCCTTGATTATGGTGAAAAGGAGGGCGGGGCTAATAGAGAGAGGAGGGAGATGGCGGGGTTTTCGTGGTTTGGTGGAGGAATGTGGGCTTGGTGATCTTCGCTATGTGGGACAATGGTACACTTGGGGAGAGAGGGAATAGTCCGAAAACAAGGGTTCGAAAACGACTTGATAGGTTCTTGGTTACTATGAACTGAAACAAGCTTTTTCGGGGGCCTATATCGAACATTTGGTCCGTTGCAACCGGATCATGCGAGGTATCATGCTTCGATGCGATGATTTGCCACCTGGTCGAGACATAATAGAGGAGGACGGAGTTTTAAGTTCGAGACCTCGTGGCTTCATGAGAGCCGTGAGACAGGTGGTAAGGAAGGCATGGGAGGGAGGCTTCGAGGAGAAAATATTCGGGCGCGACTTCTTTGCGTAGCTCACGGCCCAGTGTCGTGGAGTCGAGTGAATCGGGGAATCCGCTGAAGCAAATTGCAAAAGTGGAGAAGGCTCTCCACGAGGCTCGAAGGTTTCCACTTCGTCGGAAAGGTGTGATTTATGTATTGATTTAGAGCACCGCTTGGATGATCTTCATGCTAAACAGGGAAGCTTATTGGTACCTCGATCGAGAGTTGCGTGATATTAAAGATGGAGATCGCAATACGAAATATTTCCACCATAAGGCATCTCAACGAAAACAACGTAATTCTATCAAAGGTATTTATGACAAGATCGGTGTCTCGGCAAGATGATGAAGAAGTAATTGAGTCCGAAGTCGAAAAGTATTTTCATAATATTTTCTCTTCCGACAATCCTTCCATGGAACACTTTGAGGCGATACTTTAAAAAAATGTTCGGCATTCTATCACCGACAAGTTCAATGAGGATCTTCGCGCCCTACACCAAGGATGAGATTTACTCGCTCTCGCTCAAATGCACCCTACAAAGCTCCCGGGTCCGTGATGGAATGCATGCTGTTTTCTATCGAGATTTTGGCACATTATTGGAGATGAGGTATTCGATTTTGTTAGCAATATTTTACATGGCACTTATTTTCATGATCGAAATCAATTGTACTAATATTGCTTCTCATTCCTAAAGTCAAATCTCCTACTGTTGTCTCCGAATTTAGGCCTATAAGTCTATGTAATGTTCTCGTATAAGATCGCTTCTAAAGCTCTTGTAATTAGACTTAAGAATATTCTACCGCTATTGTAACCGGAGAACCGGAGTGCCTTTGTACTTGATCGGATGATTACGAGACAATTCTTTGATTGCCCCTGGAATTATTTCACGCCATGAAGCGCCAGCAACAACAAGGGCCGGGTATTATGGCCATGAAACCGGACATGAGTAAGGCCTATGATCGTGTGGAGTGGGGTTTTCCGAGAAAGCTCCTTCTCACCATGGGTTTTGATGGTAGATGGGTGAACTTGGTGATGAAATGTGTGACAAGCTTTTTATTCCTTCATCATCGATGGCAAAGTCCGTGGTTCGCTCTCCCGCTAGAGGTTTGAGACAAGGGAGATCCCCCTTCTCCCTTCTTATTGATCTCCGTAGCGGGCCGCTTTTTGCGAGATGATTCAATAGAAGATTGATACTAAAGTGCTTAGTGGTCTAAAAGCTAGCAGAATGGTCCAATGAGTTTCTCACCTTCTTTTGCGAACGACATCTTGCTCTTTACTAAAGCCACCCGACAGAATGCTTAACGATAGTTGATATTCTCAACCAATATGAAAAAGCATCCCGAGTGAAAATTAACTATGAAAAGTCGGGAGGTGTCTTTTAGTAAAGGTATCGGCGGAAGAACGGAAAGAAAGAGTTGATTAATCTGCTCCGAGATAAGCAAGTCGAGAAGCACCAAAAGTACTTAGGTATTCCTACTTTTTGTGGTAATTCAAAAAGTTGATGTTTTAGAGCATTCTAGATCGAGTTTGGAAAAAGTTACGTGGGTGGAAAGAGAAGTTACTATCCGGCTTGAAGGAAGTGTTAATCAAAGTCCGTCATTCAAGCTATTCCTACATATCTCATGGGTGTCTACAAGTTCCCCGTTGTTGTTATTCGGGAGATTAGCTCTGCTATGGCTCGATTCAAGTGGGTGGAAAGGGGTGAAGCCCGAAGATGCACCGGCTTAGTTGGGAGAAATTGTGCAAACCAAAGTGTATGGGAGGGTTGGGATTCAAAGATCTCATTTGTTTTCAATGATGCTTTTCTTTGGGAAGGCAATGTATGGTAGCCTCCTTCATTTCAACAATTCCCTCCTTAGTCGAGTTATGAAGGCTAAATATTATCCCGATTGCGATGTGCTTAATGCAAGCTTGGGGTGCTCAAATAGCTATTCTTGGAGAAGTATTTGGAGTGCTAAAAATTTGGTGAAAGAAGGGGCTCATGTGGAGAGTTGGTAGTGGTAAAAATATAAATATTTGGAGAGATCCATGGGTGGGAGATGAGAACGGGAGATACATAGAAAGTGTAGAAGCTAGTGGTCTTAATGTTGTGGCCCGATTTGATCAACATCGAGAAGATGGAGTGGCGAATGGAGTTGCTTGAACAACATTTAAATTAGCGCGATAGAAAATGTATCCTGGCTATCCCTCTTAGTGTCAGTGGTGGTGATGATGCTTTTATGTGGGCTTATTCACGGGATGGGTGTTATACGGTGAAACCGCATATATGTTGGGTAAGGGGGGGGAACTTAGATGATTTTTATGGAGCTTGGGTTGATCTTTGGAAACTCGACATTTCGCCTAAGGCTGTAAGCATTTTATGTGGCGAGTGTGTACGAACTCTCTTCCCCGTCAGTGCTACACTCAAAGCTAGGCATCTCTTGGATGCTGCCCCTTGTCCGTGGTGTCTGATGAAGATGAAACAATGTTTCATGCTCGATGGGGTGCAAGCGGATTCGTCCTTTGTGGCGACAGTGTGGGTGCGAGGAGATGGTCCGGTTTAGTGGACGAAGTGGATGCTCTTGGTGTCGGCTCGATGGATGAAGATGGACCCAAAGATGGTGCAACGAGGCTGTTTTCTAGCATGGAATATTTGGTTTGAGCGAAATAAATTCGTGTTCGAGAACAAGAGCACTCCTCTTGAAGTCCTTGCCCAACGAGTTTTAAGACAATGCGAAGATCACAATGTATATGCTCAATGTATTTATGCGGTTCGACAAAGCGGGTTACTCTAGCCCCAACTCTTGGTGTGCTCACCCTAGTGGCTTAATCAAAATCAATGCAGATGCCTCGTTGAGCGAGGAAGGAGTGATTGTATTAAGCGCTGTCGCCAAGATAATAATGGGCGGAGTCTTTATTTTCCGCGTGCGGAGGACTCGGGGCTTGGTGGCCTTCAGAATGTTGCGAGGAAGCCAAGGTCATCCACATGGCGCTATGCCGTTTGGCGAAAAAGCAAGGTCCCGATCGGATATCATACTCGAAGTCGATGCTCAAGTTATTGTTACACGCCTCATGCTTCTATCTACTTCTACGTCCGGATGCGATCCTTGGAGACATCATTGCTATGTGTTCTAGTTTTAATTCTATCTCTTTTACTCATGTTAAACGTAGTGGGAATTATGTTGCAGCATTACTCCTAGCGACCGTAGTGCCGTTTTGGATATGAGCAATGTTGGGTTAATCACTCTGTCCAAACATTGTCTCCTTATGTCTTATGGACGCTTTGTTAATTGGTTGATTAATACATTTCTTGTTTCCCTTCAAAAAAAAAAATGGAGCTATATCGGGGAATATGGCACTCCCATCTTTGCTCTATGCCAAATAATACTAGTCTTACGAGGTGATAAGCCACACAATTGTCATCCCTACGCCCATGAGACCAAGACACCGTTGTAAAATCCTTGCTAAAAAATAAAACATTCCTTTGAGCCCAGATTAAGATCGGAATAAAAGATAGCCCCTCTAGAAAGTCGAGAGACTAAAGTCTCACGATGTGTCTCAAAATCACATTGGAGAGGTTGTGGTTTTTTGCCAACTTCACCGCGAAGTGCATAGCTTTCCTTTTAGCAATCTCCACTGGCCACCAAGCACACACCCTTTGACACGCGGACCAAAGGACCTTCCATTCCAGGACTATAGGAGCCTTATTTATTCATTCATCATACACTAGGTGTTTTATGATTTATGAGAATGTTAGGAATAGTATTATTTATTGTTAATTTGTTCATTTGGAATTTTACGGTCTACTATTTTTTATTTGGAACCTTTCACGTGAGCAAATGAGTAAGAATATAGTCTTGACTCTTGAGTATATAGGCTATGTTCTTTTCAACTTGGTTTAAGACTCTGAGTGCTTATTTCCGGGCGTGATCGGATCAGATCGGAAAAGTTCGATCAGTTAGAAAATTCCGGATCGGTCGAAAAATCGAATCGGATCGAGTCGATCGAGAAAAGTTCGGATCGGATTAGATTAGATCAAAAATTGAGCCTTATCCTTAATTCTTTTCCTAATTATTATTATTATTATTATTATTATTATTATTATTATTATTATTATTATTATTATTATTATTATTATTATTATTATATTATAATAATAATAATAATAATATTATTATTATTATTATTATTATTATGTAAGAAATGACATGACAACTGCAATACGACCATAACTCAATACGAAATAAATGGATTCAGGTCAAAGTTTGTGACACGTTTTAAGTAAATGGGTCAACATGATGTAACTGTAAAAAGCCCAACCTTAGTAATTCTAAATTCGATTTCCACATCCTCCTCCGTATAAATTCATAGATCTTTGTTCCTTTGATTACTATTTTTTAAACACGATATATACATTGCATTCTCATAAGTTTTTTTTATAACTATTAGGAAAATATTATCCGGTTGATTACGGGTATCCAAATACAATCGGATATTGAGTCCTTTTAAAGATAAGGAAGTTAGATATCATATGCTAGAATTTGAAGACGGCCCCCTCCTCAAGGCATGCTCGAGAATTTCAACTACAGTCATTCATCATTACGTACATCAATTGAAAGATGTTTTGGATTGATAAAAAGAGGTGGAAAATATTGCATAACATGCGCGTGCATGGATATTCAATATCAATTGGCTATCATAGTGTCCGCATTTTACCCTACATAATGTCATCGGATTGCACGAGTTGGGTAAATCAATTTCGAAGGCATTGATGTTGAACCAAGATCGGATTGTGATATGTTTAATAATGTCCGTAAGACATAAGTGGATTTGATGCAAAAGAAATAGCGAAGAAATTTGGCGTTCAATTGAAGAAGAAGAATAATATTGTCTAGTGTTATAAATGTAAGTGATGTAAGTTAATGTTTCAATAAGTCCATACACTTGGAACTTTGGGGAGACATTCTATTATTTATTGTTGTTTTTGTTGGTTACAATTTTTTTGATATTATTTACTTTTTATTAGTAGTAAAATGTAGGTAATGCTACAATGAGAATGTAGTGAAGTTATTGTAAAGTCTTTGGAGTTGTAAATTTTAATGATATTAATGACAAAGAAGTCTGCCCGATTGCTTAATAATAATAATAATAATAATAATAATAATAATAATAATAATAATAATAATAATAATTAATTTATTGAGCGTGAATAATAATAAGAATAATAATAAAAAATAATCGAGACGAGGAAAGTTCGGATCAGATCAAATCGAGAAAGTTCGAATCGA